>NW_020870365.1:496478-506478 GCF_003789085.1 Penaeus vannamei
CTTTCCCCCCTCCTGCCATCCCTCTTCCGCTCCTCCACCACCTCTTCCTCCTCCTTTTCCTCCTCCTCCCTCCCCCTCCCCTCCACCTCCCTCCTCCTCCTCCTCCCCCTTCCCCCCTTCCCTCCTCCTCCCTCCTCCCTCCTCCTCCTCCTTCCTCTCTTTTCTTCTCCATCTCCTCTCCTCTTTGCTGCTTCCTCCCTCTCCTCCACCTCCACCCCCTCCTCCTCCTCTTCCTTTCCCCCCTCCTCCTCCTCATCCCTCTTCCTCGCACCTCCTCCTCCTCCTCCCCCTTCCTCCTCCTCCCCCTCCTCCTCCTGCTCCTCCCCCCTCCCTCCTCCTCCTCCTCTCCTCCCCCGCTCCTCTCCTCTCCTCCTCCCTCCCCCACCCTTCCTCCTCCCCTCCTCCCCCTCACTCCTCCTTCCCCTTCACGAGGAGACTCAGGAGCGTCTTCTGATTTCCAAAGTTTCCATACTTGACGCAGACAAAGGTTTTCTCTCTCTTTGATAATCAAGCTGGATGCAAATTTGAGCCTTAATGATGTATCAACAGTCCTCGTTATCTTTGATAATACGCGAGTTAGTGGACTTAAAACTGAGGATTATGTTAGAAAGAGAGAGGGAAAGAGGGAGAGGGAGAGGGAGAGGGAAAAGAAGTCAGGGAAAGAGGGAAAGAGGAGGGAGGGAAAGAGGGAGGGAGAGGGAGAGAGAGAGAGGGAGGGAAAGAGAGAGAGAGAGAATGAGGGAAATGAGAAGAGGGAGAGGGGGAAAGAGGGAAAAAGAGAGAGAGAGAGTGAGTGAGTGAGAGTGTGAGTTTGTGTGTATGGTATTATGTGTGTATTGAGTGAGTGAGTGTTTGTGTTGTGTGTGTTTTCTACATTTTTAAAACTTATTTGGCCACGCGTATATATCGCTAGTTTACGTTTTCTTACAAATATGCAAAACAAATCGATCTTTTTTTTAATTTATTGTTTGAAAACGCGACTAGCAAGAAGTCTCCAACATTTACGCATCTCAGTAAAAAAATCATTATATAAAAAAAGATAATGATAATGAAACAAAAAATAAAACCATTTAAAAAAAACATTCAAAGCCTTAGAAGTCATGTGAACTCCATCAACTTTTCGAGAATAGAGGAAAAAGAGAAAGAAGAAAAAAAGAAAAAGAAAGAAAAAAAAAAAAATGATTGGTGAGAGTCAGAATTGAAAAAAAACCCGGCACAATCGGTAACTTAGTGAAAGGTGAAAAACGAAGGAACGAAAGAATTAGAAGTTAAACAGAAATGCGATTTGACGTGAGATGAGAAGTTTTCAATCAAAGAGGAAAGTAATAAGCGCGGATGTTCATTTAAGGCGCGGTCGAGGGGTGAGGGTGGAGGTTGGGGGATGGGGTGGTGGAGGTGGCGAGAGGGTGGTGGGGGGAGTTGGGGGGATGGTGAGGTGGGGTGGGGGTGAGGGTGGTAAGGAGGTGGTGGAGGTGGCAGGGGGCGGTGAAGGAGGAGGTGGGGGTGAAGGAGGAGGTGGGGGTGGAAGGAGGCAGGTGGAAGGTGACGGAGGAGGTGGAGGTGCAAGGTGGAGGTGGCAGGTGAGGAGGAGGTGAAGGAGGAGGTGCGAGGGAAGAGGAAGGTGGGAGGTGAAGGAGGAGGTGGAGGTGAAGAGGAGGTGAGGTGAAGGAGGAGGTGGAGGTGAAGGAGGAGGTGAGGGGTGAAGGAGGAGGTGGGGGGTGAAGGAGGAGTGGGAGTGAAGGAGGAGGGGTGGGGGTGAAGAGGAGGTGGAGTGAAGGAGGAGGTGGGGTGAAGAGGAGGTGGAGGTGAAGGAGGAGGTGGAGGTGAAGGAGGAGGTGGGGTGAAAGGAGGAGTGAAGGTGAAGGAGGAGGTGGGGTGAAGGAGGAGGCTGGAGGTGAAGGAGGAGGCTTGGAGGTGAAGGAGGAGGTGGGGTGAAGGAGGAGGTGGAGGTGAAGGAGGAGGTGGAGGTGAAGGAGAAGGTGAGGTGGAAGGAGGAGATGGGAGGTGAAGGAGGAGGTGGTCGTGAAGGAGGAGGTGGAGGTGTGGGTGAAGGAGTGGAGTAGGATAAGGAGGAGAGAACCAGGAGGAGGAGGTGGTGGTGGTGGAGATGGAGGAAGAGAAGACAAGAAATAGGGGGAGGTGGAGGAAGAGAGACAAGGAGGAGGAGAGATAAGAGGAGGAGAGGGGAGAAGAAGGGACAAGGAGGAGGTGGAGGTAGAAACATGAGGCGGAGATGGAGGATGAAACAAAGAGGAAGTGGAGACGGAGGAGGAGGCTTATATAGGAGGAGAGTGACAAGCAGGAAGTGAAGATGGAGGAGGAAAGACGAGAAGAAGGTGGAGATGGAGGAGGAGAGACAAAGAGGAGATGGAGACAGAGGATGAGAAACAGGTTGAGATGGAGAAGGGGGAGATAGAAGGGAAACAATGATATAGAAAAAAAGAGAAAAACAAGAAATAGCGTAGAGAGAGAAAGAAATATAGGAAAAAGAGCAAAAACGGTGACGAAATAGCGTAGAGAAGAGAGAGAAGATAAGCAGTCCAGTCAGTTCAAAAGGAGTAGGAGAAGGAAGAAGAACAAAAAAATAAATCTCGACATTAGCTAGCTTAACAGGCTCCTTTGTTTTCGACACTTCAGGGACCACTTTAGGGAATTGGACCACTTCTCTTCGGATTCTTATTCGCCTTGCAATACTTCTTCGCTTGCGTCTCGGTGATCACTTTGGGCCCGGAAATTCTGTTAAGAAAGTGTCTCGCGGAATTGAGGCGCGGCATCAGGAGCGCGAGTGATTTTTTTTGTGCGAAAGTCTACGGACTCTGTTCATCGCGTTTCACTATGTCGGGTATCAGTTCTTAGTTTTAAAGGATACGGGCGTGGGTTTTCTTTCTCGCGGACTTTGTTTGTTTGTACTGTCTGTTTCGCTCTCTGCTCTTCTCTCTTCGGTCTCTCCTCTCTCTCTCTCGTCATCTCACTCTCTCTCGTGCTGTCTGTCTCTAATCTCTCCGTCTCTGCTCTCCCTGCTCCGTCGTCTCCTCTCTCTCTCTCCTCTCTCTCTGTCGAGCCACAACACACACACACACACACACACACACCAACACACACACCACAGCTACACAGACACACACACACACACACACACACCACACAACATCACACACACACACACACTGACAGCTTTCGCTCCGAAGTTGATCGCTCAGGTGCGTTATTTAGCGTGAAAACAACGTTAAGTTTTCTTTTTTTTTCCGCTTATTTTGCAAACTTCCAGCCTATAACACTTAGCCTTAATCTTCTTTAACACATCGTTTACTGAATTGAGAACTTTTGGCTTCTTGTCGGCGGTGTCAGGAAGCGGAGATGAGTCCGGATCTCTCTCTCTTCTCGTCTCTCTTATAATTTCTTTTTCTATCTTTCTCTAATCTTTCTCTACCTTTCTCCTCTTTCTCTCTCTCTTCTTCCTCATCTCCTCATCTCTCTCTCTCATCTAGTCATCTCAACACATCCAGTTCCGCCCAGCTGGATGAGTAGTATCATGTCCGCATAGACCCGAGTCCACCCACAAGTCGACCGTCTCTCTCTTCTCTCGTCTCCGTCTCTCTCTTCTCTCATCTCATCTCTCTCTCTTTTCCCCTCTCTCTCTCTCTCTTTCTCTCTCGCTCTCTCTCTCTCTCTCTCTCTCTCTCTCTCTCTCTCTCTCTCTCTCTCTCTCCCTCTTTTCCTCCATCTCTCTCTCCTCTCCTCTCTTCTCGCTCCTCTCTCTCACCTCCCCGCCCCCTTCTCCCCCCTTCATCCTCGCCCCCTCTCATCTTCTCTCTTCTCTTCTCTCTCCTCTCTCTCTTTCTCCTCTCGCACTCTCTCGTCTCATGTCTCTCGACCTCCTTCCTACCGTCCCCACCCTCTCCCTCCTTCTCTCTTTTTCCTATTCCCCCTCCCTCCCTCTCCGCCCCCTCCCCCGCCCCTTCCCCATCGTCCTCTTCTCCTCCAGTTCCTCCATCCTCTCACCCTTTCTCTCATTCTCCCGAGGCCTTCTCTCGCATACCTCTTTCTCTCTCTCGATCCTCTTCTCTCTCCTCTCTCTCTCTCTCCTTCCTCTTCTCTCGTCCTCTCATTCTCCTCTTCCGTCTTCATTCTCTCTTCTCATCTCTCTCTTCCTCTCTCTGCTCTCTCTCTCTCCTTTCTCTAATCTCTCTTTCCTCTTGCTCTCTCCCTTCTCGCTGTCTCTCTCTCCTTGGTTTCTCCCTCCCTCTCCTTCTCTCCTCCTCTCTGCTCGCCTTGCTCTTCTTTTTTTTATTTCCTCCTTCCTCTTTTTTCTTCTTTTCCTATTGTTTCCTTTCTCTCCTCTCTGCTCTCTCTCTCTCTTCTCTCTCTCTCTCTGCCTCTCTCTCTCCTCTCTCTCTCTCTCTCTCTCTCTCTCTCTCTCTCTCTTCTCTCTCTCTCTCTCTCACTCTTTTTCTCCTGCTTCTACTTCTTCTTTCCGTCCGCCTCCTCCTCTTCCTCCTGATATCCCTCCTCCTCCTCCGTCTTTCTTTATATCTTTCTTTAAAGTGAAAAGGTGAGATGACAGTTTATCTTTATGAAAATGATTCTATTAATTTCTGATTTCTAATACAGTGTTTAGGTAAATGTCAAAGTCTCATTATCTTTCTATCTTGTTTTTTGTTTTCTTTTTTCTCCACCTCCGTTCGGGATTATGAATATTCATTCTGATTAGTTATCTTTTTGTGATTACTTGGCTTGTATGATCCTGTTAGAAACGTAATTTGATTATTATGTAAACTTTGCATAAATGTTTTTTTTTTTTCGTCTCGTCTCCCATATATCTCACTTCTCTGCTATCGCTGTCGTTGTTATTTATTTTCCTTTACCATGTATCCCTCAGAGCTATTTAAAATTTTATGTATAATGCTTTTTTTTTCTCTCTCTCTTCATCTCCCCTTTCGTCTTTTTCTCTCTCTCTTCATCTCTCCTTTCATCTTTTTTCTCTCTCTCTTCATCTCTCCTTTCGTCTTTGACTTTTTTTCTTAAGAAGGGAAGTGACTAATGTACAGAAGCGTAGCGAAGGGCGAGTGTTCTTCAAGTTTCTGAATGTATCATCAGCCTGTGTCTAATCTAATCACGTTATTGATGCTAATAAACACTTGCTGGTACCAAGCGGCGCATTAATTACGTTTGATAGCGTGGGCGTGTACATCAGCGGGCGTGAGTTGTATCCAAACACGTCGGAACACGTTTGAACTATCGTCTTTCTCGTATCTGAGAATTGGCTTCAATTATATTTTTTGTTCGTTCTCCTCTTCTTTCCCTTGTTTCTCTCATCCGTATGCTATCGAAGAAGAAGCCACGAAGGGGAACCCAAAAAATGAGGCACTGTTTACCCCTCGGTGCCATCTCCCTTTACGAAGTGCCTGCCATACTATTACATCTATTGGCACTAAATGCAAACTTTATGACAGGTGTTTAAGAGCTGAAGGCGGCGGAGGGAAGCGCTATACATCTACTTACCGGCTGAGGGGAGACATTAAGGCTGTGTGTTGAAGATCGAGGGGGAGGGGAGGGGAGGGGGAAGGGGAGAGGAGAGGAGGGAGAGGAGGAGGAGAGGAGAGGGAGAGGAGAGGAGAGGAGAGGAGAAGGGGAGGAGGGAGAGGGGAGGGGCGAGGGGAGAGGAGAGGGAAGGGGAGGGGAGGGGAGGAGAGATTAAGGGGCGTCGATGGGAGTGTTTCGTCTTAGGCTTCGATACGCTGTGGATATAATGGCATGTGGGAGAGGATGGAAGAGGGATTATAAAGAGGGGAAGAGAAAAGGAAGAGGATGGAAGAGAGTTGATATAAAGGGGGAGGAGGAAGTTGCGAAGAGGTTGAGTATGATTAGTGGGAGAGAGAGAGCGAAAGAGAGAAGAGAGAGAGAGACAGAGAAGAGAGAGATAGAGAGACAGAGAGAGAGTACACAGAGAGAGAGAGAGAGAGAGAGAGAATAAGTACAGAGAGAGAGAGAGAGAGACATAAGTACAAGACAGCGAGAGGAGAGAGAGAAGAAATAGTACAGACAGCGAGTGAGAGAGTGAGAGCGAGATGAGAGAGGAGAGAGAGAGAGAGAAGAGAAAGGAGCTATGTGTCGCAAGCGGGGAAAGGGAACGCACATGGATTAGCGTGACCTCGACATTGTTTACCCGATTCTGTTTTACTCTAGTGTTGTCGCGAGCGTCCTCTGAATGGTGCCGACCGCAGTCCTCTCGGTGCTCGCGCTCGGCTCCCGCTTCCTTCGTTTCTCGCATCTGGTTTCTCTCCCCTTATTTCTCTCTTTGTTTGTTTGTTTCTTTTAATTTTCTTTGTCCTTTTCTCGCTGTTCTCATTCTCGTCCTTTTCTATTTCTTTTCTCTTTCTCTTTTTTTCTCATCTCTCTTTTTCTCATCTCTCTCTTCCTCTCTTCTCTCCTGCCTCCCTCTCCTCTCTCTCTCTCTTGCTCCCTCTCTCTCTTCTCACTCTCTCATCTTCTCTCTCTCTCTCTCTGCTCTCTCTCTCTCTCTCCCCTCTCTCCTCTCTTCTCTCTTTCCCGTCATCTCTTTCTCTCTCTCTTTCTCTCTCTCTTTCTCTCACTCTCTCCTTTCCCTCTCTCACTCTCTCTCTCTCCTCTCACTCTCGTCTCTCTCTCTCTCTCTCTCTCTCTCTCTCTTCTCTCTCTCTCTCTCTCTCTCTCTCTCTCTCTCTCTCTCTCTCTCCTCTCTCCTCTCTTCACCTCCTCTCTCTTCTCTCTCTCGCTTCTCTCTTCTCTTCTCTCTCACTCCTCTCTCCTCCGAGTCTCTCCCTCCTCCCCCTCCCCCGTCCTTCTCATCTCTCAATCTCAATCCCTCATCTCCTCTCGCCTCTCCCCTTCCTCTCTCTCTCGTCCTCTCCCCTCTCCCCGACTCCTCCCTCTCCTCTCCCTCTCCCTCTCCCTCTCTCTCCCTTCCTCTCCCTCTCTCTCTCCCTCTCCTCTCCCTCTCTCCTCTCTCTCCTCCTCGTCTCCTCTCCTCTTCTCCTCCCCCTCCTCTCTCTCTCTCCTTCCTCTCTCTCTCTCTCTCTCTCTCTCTCTCTCTCTCTCTCTCATCTCTCTCTCTGTATATATATATATATATATATATATATAATATATTATATATATATATATAAATATATATCTCTTTCTTTCTTTTCTCTTTCCTTCCCCTAACTTATTCTCTCTCTAATGTATCTATTCCTATCTATCTATCTTCGTCATCTATCCACGTGTTCCTTATTTCTAATTCTTCTTTATCTTCTTCATTTCCATTTGCCTATTTGATACAATCTAAAAAAATAGATAGATAAATAAAACTACGAGAAAAAAATTATGTATTGAAATGTATGATAATGATAGTAACAGAATATATGATAAATATATAATAAAGATAATAATAATAATAAAATATATGATAAAATATACAATAATAATAGTAAAATATATAATAATTATAATGAAATATACGATAAAGATATAGAATAAAATCTGCACCGTCATCATCCGAACAAGGATATAATGCAATAAGATGAGCTCATTGAGGCGATAGATCACGTTGCAGAGCCGGGTTGCAGAATGGACCTCGCTCCTCCTCTCTTCTTCCTTCTTTGCTATGGGCTGTTGTTTAGGGGTTCTGTTTACCTACTTTCGGCTTATTTCTTTTTTCATTATTGGGGTGTGGCTTTATTATTCTTTTTATTGTAAGTGGGCGACCTCAAAGAGGAAGGAGCTCTCCTTCTTTTCTTCCTGTCCTTTGCAATTGTCGGTTTATTGTTGTTCGCTTTTTCTCTTATTTTCCGGTGGGGTTTATTCTGGTTCGGGGTGGGGTATCTATCGTTTTTTTTCATCGACCACGCTCGGGGATGGACAACTCAAGGTCGTATCTAGGCGCGTACTGGTATGGCTACTGGGTAGCGTGGATTGTAAGTTGTGTTATTTCTGCTTTTATTTTTTTCAGGGTTGGTTTCTGTTTTATATATTTTTTTCATCGAGCCGGAGGACGCTCGCTCCTCTCGGTGTTTGCTTCCGTGTCATTATGCTAACTGAAGGGTGGACTGAGAGTTTTGTGTTTGTGATGTCTTACGCTCAGTGAATGTTTATTTCACATTTTTTCTTTTTTTTTACGACGCGACCGGAGGAGGGGAAGAAGAATAAGTGGGACAGGCTTCCTCCTCTCTTCTTCCTAATAACTTTGAGACACTGAGATGGTAAGATTGGTAGTTCTGGTGTTTCTTAAAAATAATTCTCGTTCTGTTTTTGTTCATATTTTTCTTATTTTTCTTTTTTTCCATCGACCTCGCTCCTCCTCTCAATATCTGGTCGCTATTATCTTTGGCTGACGTTAGGTGGTTATTGAAGATGTTCACCGTCGGTGTAATAGTATTGCTAATAGTTAAAGTGATTTAGCGGTAATAAATTTAGTATTTCTTGGCTAGGTCTGAGAGCGTAATATTCTTATTGGAGATTGATTCGTGAGAGGAGTGAGAGGAACGGGTGTCTGTTTTTAGCTAGCGGACTCAGGACTTTTTTCTCTTTTTATATTTTTTTATTTCCTTTCAGTTTCTTTTTTCTCATGTCCTCTCTCTCTCTCTCCTCTTCCTTCTCGAAACCCTGTTCTCTTATCTGTCACCCTCCTTCTTCTTCTTCCTCCCCACCAAGTCCCTCCCTTCCACTCCCCCCTGCTCCACCACTACCCACCTCTCTCCCTCCACCCACACCCTCCCACCTTCCTCCAACCCAGGACCCCATCATCCTCCACCTAGCACTCCTCCTCCTCCCCTTCCACCTTCTTCACCCAACACCCCTCCTCCCTCCTACCCCCCTCCACCTCCACCACCAGCACCCCTCCCTCCTCTCCCTCCCCCCCTCCCCTTCCTCCTCCTCCCTCCTCCACCCCCTCCTTCCACCTCTCCACCCCGTTTTCCACCTTTCCACCCAGCACTCCCTCCTCCTCCTCCACCCCCCTCCAACCCTTCCCTTTCCACCTCCTCTTCCTCCCTCCTACAACCCCTCCTCCTCCTCCACCCAGCAACCTCTACCCTTCCACCTCCACCTCCACCTCTAGCAACCTCTAACCTTCCACCTCCACCAGCAACCCCTTCTTCCTCCACTCCCTCCCATCTCAACTTCCTCGACCCCCTCCCTATTTCAACCTCCTCCTCTAGCCCCTCCACCCCCTCCCTCCTCCCCCCATCCCTCCCTCCACCACCCCTTCCACCTTCTCCACCCCCAACCCCCTCCCCTTTCCACCTTCCCAAACTCTCTCCCTTCAACTCACCCCTTCAACCTCCTCCTCTAGCCCCTCCTCCCCATCCCCCTCCCCGCCCTATCAGACCCTCATGGCAAGTCTAAGCAGATCAAATCCTTAATCAATAACCGATTATATCTCGAGGATCATGAGGGCGCGCCGGTAATCTGCGTCGCGGAGAGAAAGAGAGGGAGGAGGGAGAGAGAGAAGGAGAGGGAGAAGGAGAGAAGGGGAAGAGGGAGAGAGAGGGAGGGAGAAGGAGAGGGAGAGGGGGAGGGGGAGGAGGGGGAGGGAAGGGGGGAGGAGAAGAGGAGAGATAGGGAGGGAGAGAGAGAGAAAGAGAGATAGGGAGGGAGAGAAGGAGAGGGAGAGAGATAGAAGAATATAGGGGAAGGACAGGGATAGAGAGAGACAGACAGAGAAAAGAGAGAGAAGAGAGACGTCTGTGGGTTTTATATACATGGCAGCCTCTGTAGACGCACCCAACGGTAGATAGACAGACAGCACACACACAACACACACACACACACACACACAGAGGAGAGAGAGAGAGAGAGAGAGAGAGAGAGAGAGAGAGAGAGGAGAGAGAGAGATGAAGAGAGGAAGAGAGAGAAGAGAGAGAGAGAGAGAGAGAGAGAGAGAGAGAGAGAGGAGAGAGAATGAGAGAGAGAGAGAGAGAGCTCGAAATTTCTATTCTTCTCCGATACACGCACACACCATTTCACACTCCCAAAGTCACAA
>NW_020870365.1:509299-511799 GCF_003789085.1 Penaeus vannamei
AAGGGAAAGGAGATAGTTTTGACCGAAGAAAAAAAAATGACACCGAATGGGGCTTAAACTGAAAGTAAAAGGGAGTTAGAGGAAAATGGTGAAAGACAAAAAAACTCAACACTAAAATGTATTAAACAAAAGAAAAAAGAGAAGACAATTATAAGAGAAGAGAAAAAGTAGGAAAACAGATACACACACACACACACACACACAACACACACACACACACACACACACACACACACAACACAAACACACAACACACACCACCACTATATATATTATATATTATATATATATACATATGTACATATATATATATATATAATATATATATATATATAATATATATATATATATATATATATATATATATATATATAAATATATATATATATATATATATATATATATATATATATATATATATATATAATATATATATATATAATATATATATATATATATATATATATATATATATATATATATAAAAGAAAGACGCAGTATTCCTATTTCAACACACACCCCTGGCACCGTCTTTTCGCATTTGTACTAATCCTCAAAGGTTTCTCTTTAGCGAGGCATGCATCTATCTTCCCCCTCGCCCTTATTTTGGCAGCTAAAGGCAGAGCAACTGTCTGGCTTATCGGAAAACTGTTTGCGGTCTGAAGGAAAGCCATATCGCCGATGTAATGTTTTGCCTGTCGATATAGCGCGCGCACCGAGTGTAAACAAAAACAATGGAACTCACTTATAGAACGGGGTTTAAGATGGTTATTTAACGCCATTACCACTCGTTAAAGAATCTACCGTGTCCCTACAAGGAAATAACTCGGGACATGATGATGTGATATCAATCAAGTGACTCTGATTAGACTTGCATACCTGGCAATTACCTACTCAGGACGTCAATTCGCTATAGTATGATATAGATTTTTGTCTTTCTTCTTCAGTAAACTACCACGCAGTCTTTCATCTTTTTGTAGAATTCTTAGCATCTCTGAATATTTCAAGATATTCATTTTAAATTGCTCTGTAGCATTGAAGTCTAACATTTCAATTGCTAAATGAAATCGTGATGCAGATGAAACGCAAGATTAGTTTTTAAAGTATAACTCTCTCTCTCTTTCTGTGTGTGTATTTGTGTGTGTGTGTGTGTGTGTGTGTGTGTGTGTCTCTTGTGTGTGTGTGTGTGTGGTCTATCTACCTACATAGCTATCTTTCTTTTTATGTGATTGATGTATGTATGAATGTATGTATATGTATATCTATCTATCTATGTATATATGTATCTATATCTATCTCTCTATTTATCTATCCATCAATGTCTATTTGCATATATCTGCATCTATCTATCTATATCTATCTATATCATAAAAAGAAACAATCACACAGTAATCTATCTACTCATCTACCAACCCAGCATACGGCTTGGTTGTGGGAAGCCATTCTTGCAGCAGATATGTGGTCATATGATGCTACATTCCAAATTTAGGACATAACCTAAGTATATCTTCCAAGACATCAGATGATATGAAGTAGTTACATAGTCCCCATACCTCATCATGTGGTCTGAAAGGCTGTATTACATGACAGTCTGAGATATAATGTACAAGTGTTAGCTAATATTCTCCATTGTATGATTTACACTTAGTTTCTTCAGCGTTACAGACTGCAATGACTTGTCAATACAGACTATACCGCAGCCTGATTCTCGCGGTCACAACATCACACTAATGAAACGCGGCAAATTGGGTCCGTAGAGTTTTGCAGGGGAAGAACGGAATTCTGAAGGCAGCGAAAGTGAAAGTACCAAGAATGAAAGGAAATTCAGTGACGAGATATTAAATAGTAGTTTACCAGAATTTTAGTCCTAATAACAGGTCTTTGGGACGAAGAAAAGGAAGATTTAGGCTCTCTATAGCACGGACTAAGGGAGTAATGACGAGGTTGGTCCAAGTTTCTTGTTTTTTTTTCCAGACATGCCATATCATCCATAAACCATAACTGACCTAAACAATTGTCTGAGATATTAACGTTGTTTTGTGAACACACACACAAACACACACACACACGCATATACCTGTATATACATACACACATATATTTGTGTCTATATGTGTGTGTGTATGTGAGCGGGTATGTGTGCACGGTTGCCTGTGTGTATGGTCCAAAAATAACTAGGTCTCGTTCCCAAAGAGCAACCGTGCGACAAATGAAGCCAAGTCAGTTTACATGAAAAAACAAAACAAAACAAAAAAAATCATAAAACGGTTGTTTGTCTTGTCTTTATTGCTATGGTTGTTTTAATCCGTGTTATTATTATTGTTTTTGTTATTTTTATCACTATTATCATTATTGCAATTACTATTATACTTTTTACCATTATTATTATTGTTATCATTATTGTTATCATTATTCTTATCATTATTGCTATTACTATTATACTTTTTACCATGATGATGATGATTAAAAATTACTATTATTATCATTATTATTATCATTA
>NW_020870365.1:516799-529299 GCF_003789085.1 Penaeus vannamei
CCACATTTCTAAGTGTCTTCAACTCCTTTAATGCACTCAGTTGCTTCCCCAAAGAGACACTGTTTTAGTGCATAAGGATCTTGCCCATATTTGTTTTCCATTAACCTCAAATATTTCTTCTTGGATGTTGGATACTCTTTAATCTTTCCATCAAACCTATGTTGTGTCTATTGCTTTTACCTTTACCTAAGTTGACTCCATGTTGCCTGCCATCTCACACTTTTATATTAAATTGTTATATAATGCAGTTTTAGTTCTCTCTAATTCCACCAAATATCTTTCAGCATCATCTACTTTATCATCATAATCACCTTACACATCATCTAATGAAGAAATCATTTTATCGTGTCATTTTCCTAATTCCACACAGCACTCACTTATTTCTTGGTATATTGTCTCCTCTCTTGTCTCCTCTCTCCAGTGATTCCTTGAACAGTGTCGTCTTTCGTGTGAACTTCTTGTCAGCTGTCCGTTCTTTCTTGACGTTCTTGACGGCCTCTATCTTGAGTTCATGTCGAAATGTTCTGCGCAGTTAATGGAACGCCTACTGCTGTGCACCAATTTATTCATCAAAAAGTTTCGTGCGGTAAATGTCATACATAATCAATACAAAATTATACGAGACCCTCTCCAAAATTCAATGAAATTTCTGATTATGAATTGAAATCATAATGAATGAATAAGAATTACATTAAATAAGTATTGGAATGTTCAGAATTTTTAAAAATAAAATCACAAATAATGAAATCAGGCAATGTTTGATGTTTAATATTTGAAACAAATAAATGTGCGTGTGCGTGTAGGTTGATGAAACATTAACACACAACAATTCCTCCAATATCATAATATCAAATTCCTTATAAGAATTAGAAATATACCAAATCATACCAAAAATATAACACAGAATTCCACTGAATATCAAAACATTACAAAACTCACATCACTGCATCACCATTAACTGGCCATTTCTCTCTGAAAATACATGTTATACCCGTTATACATGTTCTACAATGTGGATCATCAATAGAGCAGTTCATCAATCAGAGACAACAAATTAGCACAATCAGATAATGTCGGCTATTACATGTACCCCAAAAAATCTTGACTTATGGGAGTCACCAATGTTTGTTCATAGATTTAGCACAAGAAATTTAATTAATCCTTTTTGAGATACATATCAATAATTGGGGCAATACTCACTTTTCATTCAAACGTCAATTCACCAGTTGACACACTACATTGAGGTGTTGGACCATCCTGGCTGAAGATTAGAAAGAGAAGACAGTTGTTTCCCTCTTGGCGGCTACATCGCTCCACAATGCACTTGTGTGTTTTGACAAGAACATCGAGATGCGCACAATTTTGAAATATCAAAACTTTTTACATAGTTAAACAAATATGACAAACAACATTTAGCCTATATATATATATATATATATATATATATATATATATATATATATATATAATATATATATATATATATATATATATATATATATATATATATAATATATTTATTTTATTTATTCACACACACACACACCCACACACACACAACAACACACACACACACACACACACACATATATATATATATATATATATATATATATATATAAATATATATATATATATATATATATATATATATATATAAGGAAAATTATATTCACCACAAAACACATTTGCATAAATATTCACAATTCAAAATTTGA
The DNA here is from genome assembly GCF_003789085.1 of Penaeus vannamei. Taxonomy (NCBI): domain Eukaryota; kingdom Metazoa; phylum Arthropoda; class Malacostraca; order Decapoda; family Penaeidae; genus Penaeus; species Penaeus vannamei. The sequence goes on from NW_020870365.1 coordinate 518,518, forward strand.
AAGTACAGAAAGTACGACATGGCAATGATGCACACACAACTATCTATTGAAAAATCATTAAAACTACTTAGGAGCCCACATCACATCCGAACTTCCTAAAACTATTGTCAGATGGCTAGGCCTATACTTACCGACTTCACTGACAACCCGAAAGACCAATGACTTCATATTTGGTTCAAATTTTGTCTTCTCCTGCACCTTCTGTGTTTGTTTGTGCGTTTATGTGTGTGTGTGTGTGTGTGTGTGTGTGCGTGTGTGTGTGGGGGGGGGTGTGAGCGTGGGTGTGTGTGTATGTGTATTGTGTATGTTTATTTATTTGTGTGTGTTTATTCATGTTTACATATGTGTCTGCATCTGTATATATAAATATCTATATATCCATGCAAACACAAATACACCCTCCCCCCCCCCCCACACACACTCATAAACACACACACACACACAACACACAACACACACACACACACACACACATCACACACACACACACACACACACGCACACACACACACACGCAAATTCCCCCCCTCCTTACTCGCAAACCCACTATTCCAGAAGCGGTAGAGTAAACATCAGCTGTTTGTGTAGAGCACGTGTTGGATAACTCGTGTGAAGTGCACTGAGTATAACAACTTCTCACGTTAAATATAAAGTGTTGTTAGGACTCTTGTTTCTCTTTTCTTAAACCTGTTAGCTTTTTTTTTCTCTTGATCAAATTCGCTTTTTTATGTGGTTAATAGATTACTAGATAATTGGTAGTTTTTTTTGTAGGTTAAGTTCTCTTTTTAATAGAGTGGCAGGTGAAGAGATGACAAGATAGTAGAAATAAGAGAAATATTAGGGCAAAGGGAAATTAGTAAATAAAAACATTGTCATTTGCGAGCGAAATAACTCGTGTGATATATATTTATTAGATCTGTCAACTGCTGTTTTTTTTCCATTTTCCCTTATCCCTTTCTTTTCCTTCTACTCTTCCTTTTCTTTCTTTTTCTCCCTTCCCCTTTTTCCCCTTCTCCCCTCCCCTCTCCTCCTGCCCAACCCCTTCGTTTCCCTATATACCTTCCTCCCCCTTTTCTCCTTTTCCTTTCTTCATTTCCATTCCCTTTCCCTCGACCCTCTCCTCTCTCCTTTTTTCCTCTTCCTCTTTTCCCTTCCCCGTCCCCACTTCTCTCTCTCTCCCTCCTTCGTCCCTCTTTCTCCCTCTCGCCTTTCCTCGTCCCCACTTCTCCCTCTCTCCCTTCCCCCCCCCCCCCTTCTCCCTTCTGTCCTCCCCTGTCCCACCTCTCCCTTTCGCCCTCTCCACCTCCTCCTTCCCCCCCGTCCCTCTTCACCCTCTTCCCGTCCCTCGTCCCCAATTCTCCCTCTCTCCCCCTCCCCCGTCCCCCCATCTCCCTCTCCCCCTCCCCCCGTTCCAACTTCTCCCTCTCCCCTCATCCTTCTCCCTCTCCCCTCATCATTCTCCCTCTCTCCCATTTCCCTCCCCCTTCTCCCTCTTTGCCTCCCCCTTCTCCTTCTCTCCCTCCCTCGTCCCCCCTTCTTCCCTCTGTGCCTCCCCCTCCCCACTTCTCCCTCTCTCCCTTCCTCGTCCCCACTTCTCCCTCCCCCCATTCCAAACTTCTCCCTCTCTTCACCCTTCTCCTCTTTGCCTCCCACTTCTCCCTCTCTCCCCCTCGTCCCCACTTCTCCTTCTCTCCTCCCTCTCCCCTCATCCTTCTCCCTCTCTCCCTCCCCATTCCAACTTCTCCCTCCCATTCACCCTTTCCCACCCGCCCCCAAGTCTGCGAACATTAACCATTACGGACCACACCTGTGCTCATCGTAAATAGACACCCATTGTAATAGCAGTGTGTTGTGTATTCGGTGCAAATAGGATCCACGTTGCTATAACTAGGGATTTATAGGCGATTCTAGACGGCCTTCAGGGGGTTTTCTGGAATGTGGAAAAATCTTCCTTCTTCTGTGTGTTTACGTTTATTTTCGTTATTGTGTTTTTTTTCTCTCTCACTTTTTCTCTTCTTGTTCTTCGTCTTTTGTTTTTTTTTCTCTCTCTCTTTTTCTCTTCTTGTTCTTCGTCTTTCTTGTTGTTGTTTGGTGGAGTGTTTATAGTTCGTTCTTGTTTTTTTTTCCTACTTCGTCTTTTCTTTGTTGTCGTGGTTTGTTGTTCATAAGAGTGTGTGTTTGCGATTTATCTTTGTTCATATAAACTTTGTGTTTAGTTTATAGGTGTATAAATCATTAAGAAAAGAAAAGCTACGGTTGTTAGAATGAGAGAGAGAGAGAGAGAGAGAGAGAGAGAGAGAGAGAGAGAGAGAGAGAGAGAGAGAGAGAGAGAGAGAGAGAGAGAGAGAGAGAGAGAGAGGAGAGAGAGATAGAGAGGATAGATAGATAGATAGATAATAGAGAGAGAGGAGTGCATATATATATATATATTATATATATATATATATATATATATATATATATATATATATATATTCAAGCAAACAGACAGAGAAAAAAGAGAGCAAAGAGAGAAAATGATAGAAAAAATATATATATACATATATATATTATAATATATATATATATATATATATATATATATAATATATATATCTATATATATATATATAATATATATATATATATATATATAAATATACATATATATACATATTATATATATATATATAATATAATATATATATATATATATATATATATATATATATATATATAATATATATATAGAAGAGAGAGAGAGAGAGAGAGAGAGAGAGAGAGAGAGAGAGAGATGCATATATACATATAAGTAGATAGACAGAGAAAAAAGAAAAAGAGAGAAAAGAGAGAAAAGGAGAGACAAGAGAGAGAGAGAGAGAGAGAGAGAGAGAGAGAGAGAGAGAAGAGAGAGAGAGAGAGAGAGAGAGAGAGAGAGAGAGAGAGAGAGAGAGAGAGAGAGAGAGAGAGAAGAGAGAGAGAGAGACAGAGAGAGAGAGAAGAGAGAGAGAGAAGAGAGAGATGCGTAATACATATAAGAGAGAAGAGAAAAAAGAGAGGAAAGAGGAGAAAAGGACAACAAGAAAAGAGAGAGAGAAGAGAGAGAGAGAGACGAGAGAGAGAGAGAGAGAGAAGAGAGAGAGAGAGAGAGAGGACAAGAGAGAGAGAGGAGGAGAGAGAGAGAGAGAGAGAGAGAGAGAGAGAGAGAGAGAGCAGAAACGAGCCCTTAACGTAGAACAGCAACATCCACCATGAACTTACCCAAGTCTCCTAAAGCGAAACATTCAGAAAAGCGGACCGTATTTACGACATTGTGACTGAATGTTGTTAAGCTAAGCTGAACATCCACATAACCATAACCTTAAATAGCGAGTTGCTTAAGGTGTCTTTCCAATGCTCTCGGGATTAGCCACCTTCCGGTTTCTGATTGGCTGTTCCTTCGTTGGAAGTGATCTGGACAAAGGGAGAGAAAGGTGCTGGTGTGTGGTATTAAAAGGGTCTTACGTAAATACGAACGTGCATGTGTGTAGGTATTGATATGTAGCTTTGTTATAGTGTGGTAACTACAGTGTATGTAGCAATTTCACTGACCAGTCCGCTGGCAACACTCTAGGCTGTAATCCACAACGTAATCAACACATATACTTCAACATGTACACACACACACACACACACACACACACACACACACACACACACACACACACAACATGCACACCAGACACACACAACAACACACACGCATACAAATACACACACACACACACACACACACAACACACACACACACACACACACACACACACACACACACACACACACACACACGCACACACACACACAGACGCTACACACTGGACACGTTATATCTAGAGTTTTATTCGGATATATATATTTTAACAGCTTTTATAAGCTGGTTTAACGCAGCTATCTATCAACACCATCGAGCCAGTCGTAATGTATATTTTAAAACACTAATGTTGAATCTAATTGTTATTCTATTTTATCTTATTTATTTATTTATTTTTCAGGAACCACAAAGCTGTATGTTAGGAGACTTACCAGAGAATCATTGTGTGTGGTTGACATCTCGGACAACCTTAAAAAGGACAACACTTTTCTCTTCGCAATGAACATATGTTTTTTCGTGTTTTTCTCCTAATCTTAGCCTGTTTTGCACTATCATGATGGTGATGATAATTGAGTGGGTGCGATGATGGTGAAGAAAATGAGTGAAGACAACAATAGTGCCTATAATGACGATGGTGAATGCTTCCTACGGTAGTGAAGATAGTGTGTAATTATCACGATAGTTAAAATAGTAAAAAAAAAAACAAAAAAAACGGAAGATATAAATCACATATCACAATAACCGAGATAGTGAGCCCCTGTAAGTGACATGTTATCGAAATCGCATACCACAATACCAGAGATAGTGAGCCCCTGTAAGTGACATGTTTATCGAAATCGCATACCACAATACCGAATATAAAAAACGGAGATATAAATCACAAATCACAATAACCGAGATAGTGAGTCCCTGTATGTGACATGTGATAGAAATCGCATACCACAATAACAGAGATAGTGAGCCCCTGTATGTGACATGTTATCGAAATCACATACCACAATAACAGAGATAGTGAGCCCCTGTAAGTGACATGTTATAGAAATCACATACCACAATAACAAGGATAGTGATAGCATATAGTGAGCCCCTGTAGCGATAGTGAAGATGGTGAAATGCCCGCGACGACAGTGGAAATGGTGAATGCTTGCGACGTCCCAGGAGCAGCGTCCAGACGAGCCCAAGTTTCCTAATTACAGACACAAGAAGGGAAGTTGGGGCGTGAGTCAAGTCAGTAGCCAAGGCATCGCGGGCGGGGCGGAGGAGAGGGAGAGGAGACGGGAGTAAAATACAGGGAATGGAGGAAGGATGACACAGAGGGAGGACGGTGAAGGAATGATGATGATAAAAACGAAGAGGGGACGATAACTTTATTATATTCATATATATGTATAATATATACAAACATGCCATCTATATATCTATATCTATATATGTATATGTATATAAATATACCACACATATATGTATATATATATATATATATATTATATATATATATATAATATATTATATATATATATAATGTATATGTATGTAATATATATATATATATATATATATATAAATATATATATATATATATATATATAATAATATATATATATAATATATTATAATATATATAATATATATATATATATATATAAATATATATATATATACAATATATATATAGTAATGCATAATGACGCACACAAAAGCCACAGCGACCAGTCTCAAAACTCAAAACCTCCTTTTCCTGAAACNTAGATAAAACATGTATATGCCATCTATTCTATATCTATCTATCATTATATATGTATATGTATAAGGTAAAAACCCCAGGCACGCACGTGGTATGTATAAGTTATACATATATATATATTAGTATTAATAATATATATAATATATATATATATATATGTATGTGATGTATATATAGTACATAATATAATATATATATATAGATATATATATATATATATATATATATTATATATATATATATGTATGTTATATATATATTAATATATAATATATATATATATATATATTATATATATATACATATATATATATAGTATGCATAATGACGCACACAAAAGCCACAGCGAACCAGATCTCAAACTCAAAACCTCCTTTTCCGAAAATCACAAGAAACCAACGTTGTAAGTCTCTTAATCCGGAATTTTGACCGAGTGTATCCGGCGGTTCTTGGATTAGCGGGGATCTTAACAAGGCGTAGGATGGGATTGCTGGTGCTTGGGAGATAAGAAGTTGGGGGGGGGGGGAAGGGAGGGGGAGGGGTCGGGGGACTGGGCCTCTCTTTCTTTCTTTTTTTCTTTCTCTTCTTTTTTTTCTCTTTCTTTCTTTCTCTCTCTTTTTCTCTTTCTTTCTTTCTCTCTCTCCTCTCTCTCTGCTTTTTCTTTCTCGCTTCTTTCTCCTTCTTTCCTTCTCTCTCCCCTCTCTTTTTCTTTCTCTCTCTCTCTCTCTTTCTCGCTCTTCTCTCTCTCTCTTTTTCTTTCTATCTCTCTCTCCCTCCTCCTCCTCTCCTCTCTCTCTCTCTCTCTCCTCTCTCCTCTCTTCTCTCTCTCGTCTCTTCCTCTCTCTCTCTCTCTCTCTTCTCTCTCCTCTCTCTCTTTCTCTCTCTCTCTCTCTCTTTCTCATTCCTCTCTCTTCCTCTCTCTTCTCTTCTTTCTCCCCTCGTCTTTTCCCTCTCTTCTACTCCCTTCCTATCTTCTTTCCCACTCCATCAACCCTCCCTCGCCCCCCATCTTCCTCTTTTTTTCCTCCTTCTTCCACTCCCTCCTTCTTCGCCCCCTCTTTTCCCTTTCTTCCTTCCCCTCCAACTCCCACCCTTCCTCTCCCCCTCGTCCCCTTCCTATCTTCCCTCTCACTCCACTCTCGCTTCTTCTCCCCAATCCCTCTCTCTCCCCATTTTCCGCCTCTACTCCTTTAACTTATCTCTGTCCTATCACCCCTCCCACTTCCATCACCCTCCCTCTCCCCCGATATTTTTCTCCCTCTTCCTCTTCCTATCTTCACTCCTCCCCCGTCTTCCCTCGTCCTATCTTCCCTCCACTACCTCACCCTCACTCTCCCAATCTCTATTCCCCTTCCCCCTTCCATTGCCTCCCACTCCTTCGCCTCCCCCTCCCCCTCTTCCCCACCTCCTCTCCCCCTCTTCCTCACACTCCATCACTCCTATCTCCCCCTCTTCCCTCCACTCATCCTCCTTCTCCTCGTCTCCTCCCCTCCCTCTCCCCTCCCCTCCTCTTCCTCCACTCCATCACCCTCCTCTCCCCATCTCTTTTCCCCTCTTCCCTTGCAATCTTCCTCGCCACATATCCATCACCCTCCATCTCCTGCTCTTCCCCTTCCTATCCTTCCTCTCCTCACTCCATCACCCTCCTTCTCGCCACTTCCCCCTCCCGCTCTCCCTCTTACCCACACCATCTCCCTCCCACTCCATCACCCTCCTCTCCCCCTCACCCCCTCTTTCCATCCCACCCCCCCAACTCCCAGTAAATCCTGAGCTCGAACCAGACCAAACGGAATTGACCCATAACACACCCATTAAACCACGTGTTGGCTGCGCGTAATGTACTAAATGAAAAAACAAACAAAAAAAAACGGAAATACGATTGCGAGTACTCATTACGTGGGGGAAGCGAAGGGAGGGAAACGTAATCGGTTGAATGCCATTTGGGAGAATGAAAAGACTTTTTAGGAGTGTTTTAGAAGGAATATATCATAGATAGCTGGATGTTAAAGGATGCTGTTGAAAAGAAAGATAAAGATAGAAAGAGTGGTGGGAGCGATTAAGAGAGAGAGAGAGAGAGAGAGAGGAGAGAGAGAGAAGAGAAGAGAGAGAGAGAGAGAGAGAGAGAGAGAGAGAGAGAGAGAGAGAGAGAGAGAGAGAGAGGAGAGAGAGAGAGAGAGAGAGAGAGAGAGAGAGAGGGGGAGAGAGGGAGAGAGAGAGAGAGAGAGAGAGAGAGAGAGAGAGAGAGAGAGAGAGAGAGAGAGAGAGAAGAGAGAGAGAGAGAGAGAGAGAGAGGGAGAGAGAGAGAGAGAGAGAGAAAGAAAAAGAGAGAGCGGCAAAAAAAAGGAAAGAAAAAAAAGAGAGAAAAGAGAAAACAAAACATGAAAAAAAAGAGAAAGATAAGACAGAAAGAGTGGAGGGAGTGATTAAGAGAGAGAGAGAGAAGAAAGAAGAGAAAGAGAGTGAGAGAGAGAGGAGAACAAAGAGAAAGGGAGTGAGAGAGAGAGAAAAAAAATGAGAAAAGGGGAGGGAGAAGCAAAGTGAGAGAAAAGATAATAGTAATAATGATGATAGTGATGACCAATAATTGCTCCTATCATCATAATCATTACTTTATCATCATAAATCCTATTACTATTACCAAAATTTTCTTTGTCATTACTATCATTATCATCATTACTGCCACGACTACCGCTAATTTGATAACCATTAATAGAATAACAATAATAAAGTGACAAAGAGAACAGAACAGAACAGCAGTACACGCAGTGGCTTGTTATATAGAACACAGAACAGAGAATCGTTGGTAATTGGAACACAGATGGTGAGAGGAATATTGAGGGGGAACGGAATAGAACTTTGAGGAAAATACAGCTGCATTTGGTGAAAGTCAGGAGAGGGGAGGGCTGTGGGGCCAAAAAAAAAAAAAAAAAAAAAAAAAAGAAAGAAAGAAAAAAAAGTTACATTGGTTAATATATATTCAAAATAGATAAAGATTGTGTAAAAAGGGTAATGGACGAACAGGAAAGAACTGGCATGCGGTGAATGGAAAACATCCAGATGATATCAATAGTGCGGTGTGATGTAAATGAAAAAAAAGTGAGTCGCGCATGTTGAGTGTAAAGAATGATGTGTATGAAGCGAATGAGGGGACTGAGACAAACGAGACTAGGGCGAACGAGGCGAGGGAAGCATATGAGGAGAGCGAAGCGGAGGGAATGAGGAGAGCGAATGAGATAGCTGAGACAGGCGAGGTGAGCGAAAGAGAGGAGGTCAGAGAAGAGGAGAGCGAGTGACATGAAATAGTGAGGAGAGAGAAGAGGAGAGAGCGAGTGACATGAAATAGTGAGGAGAATGAGGAGAATGAAGCAAGTGGAAGGAATGGAAGCGACCGAACACCTGCCTGGAAGTGATCACATTGCACCCGAACTTGTTGCACTCGCGGACAAAGAGAGAAAGAGGGAGGCAGCAACAGAACGGAAAAAAGGAATAGGATAAAGGAAGGAGAGGGAGAAAGAGGGAGGTAGCAACAGAACGGAAAAAAGGAATAGGATAAAGGAAGGAGAGGGAGAAAGAGGGAGGTAGCAACAGAACGGAAAAAGGGAATATGGAGAGAGGAAGGTGAAATAGAATAAAGCAGAGAAAGAGGAGTTAAATATGGAAAGAGAAATGGGGATTATAAAAGAGGGAGCAAAGAGAAATCGGAGAGAGAGAATAGAAGGAGAGAGATGAGAGAGAGAGAGAGAGAGAGAGAGAGAGAGAGAGAGAGAGAGGAGAGAGAGAGAGAGAAGAGAGAGGGAGAGAGAGAGAGAGAGAGAGAGAGAGAGAGAGAGAGAGAGAGAGAGAGAGAAGGAGAGAGAAATCGGAGAGAGAGAGAGAGAGAGAAAGAGAGAGAGAAAAGAGAGAGAGAGAGAGAGAAATCGAGAGAGAGAAAGAGAGAAATCGGAAAGAGAAGAGAGTGAAAGTGAGAGAGAGGAGAGAGAGAGAGAGAGAGAAGAGAGAGAGAGAGAGAGAGAGAGAGAGAGAGAGAGAGAGAGAGAGAGAGAGAGAGAGAGAGAGAGAGAGAAGAGGAGAGAGAAAGAGAAAGAAGAAGAAAGAAGAAAAAAAAGAGTAGAAAAGAGAGAGAGAGAGAGAGAGAAAAAAAAAAACATGAAAGAAAAAGAGAAAGATAAACACAGAAACAGAGGCTCAGAACAACGTATAGCTGACCTATGTACGTGGAGAAGAAGCCTGAAGACGAGGTGTGTGACCCTATACACGAGTGAGAGGTGAATGCCCCAAGGCTTGTTGCAGGGGAGAAGGTAATCAACCATTAAAAAAAAAAAAAAAAAAAAAAAAAAAAAAAAAAAGGTATAGGCGCCATTCTCGTCAATAACAAGTACTTTTGTCCAACTTTTATTGCATTTTTGCGCCTACTTCGCGTCTCCTAGATAGGGAGAAGAGGTCGTGCTGGACTTATATTATAGATAATATTGGATCCGGCTGTCTCCCTTCGCTGTGTTATTTGTGTCACGTGCTGAGCCTGTGACAGACCGGTAGGGGGCGCATATAGATATGTATTATTTGCTTTATTATTATTATTATGCTTCTCATTCTTCATTTTTCTTCTTGTTTTTCTTTTTACTTACTACTAACGTTTTTTTTTGTATTTTCTATTATCATCTTTATCGTCATTGTTGTTGTCATCATTATCATTATTTTGTTATGATATGTTTATTATCATTATGGTTAAAACTACTATGATTATAAAAAATGATAATGACAATGATAATCATCATTATTGTTATCATTTATCATTTTTATTATAATCATCATTTACCATGCTATTATTATCGCTATAATCTATATGATTATTATGATATTGTAATTTATTGTTTTATTTTCATTACTATTATTATATAATTATTATCGTCATCATCCTTACAATCCGCATTACCATTATGATAATAATGATATTAATAATAATGATAAAGCTATTAATAATAATGATGATAATCATTATCATTATTGTTATCATTGTTATTGTTATAATCTTTATAATAATTACCATTGCTGTTGTTATTATTATCATAAATATTCTGATTATTATCGGGATTATCATTTTTTTTTCATTATTACTATGATTATCATTATTACCATTATTGTTATTACCATCACTATATTCATGATCATTATTGGTATCACCATTATAATTATCATTATTATCATCTTCATTATTAGTTATACTTTAATTATACTTTTCTTTGTTATTACAATTATTATTATTGTCATTGTGAGCATTGTTATCTGTATTGTAATTATTATCATTTCTATTATTATCATCATTCCTATTGCTATTCATATTATCATTATAACTGTCTTTATCATTATCATAACTATTTCTCTCATTTTCATTACTAATATCATAATCTAATATGTTATAATGATAAAA
>NW_020870365.1:534299-544299 GCF_003789085.1 Penaeus vannamei
TATATATATATATATATATATATATATATATATACATATATATATATATATATATATATATATATATATATATATATATATACATATATTCTTTCTCTCTTCTTCTCTCTCTCTCTCTCTCTCTCTCTCCTCTCTCTCTCTCTCTCTCTCTCTCTCTCTCTCTCTCTCTCTCTCTCTCTCTCTCTCTCTCTCTCTCTCTTAAGCTCCTCGAATGGCCAAAAGTGGACGATGAATGTGTGTTTGACCTGTGTGTCTTAGTCTTTATCATAATGGATAATCAGTTACCTAGCTAGCTATATAAACTAGGAACTGTTATTGAAATTAGAGGTACAGTTACAAGACAAAGTAATCATTCATTCATCACAAGGACTAAGACCACAACTGAAAAGAAAGTAATTGTGTCCCTCTACTTTGGATTCCTTGAGATATTATATCTGTGATAATTTATTTTAACATCAATAACAATAACAACATAATACACAGTGGCAATTTCCTGTGTTATCCCCATGTCCCAATATTAGTGTTGTCTAGCCATTTCTACGTTTTTTTGAGAATTGTATTTTTAGTTTGATAAAGTATACCTCTAATTATTTTATGAGTATATTCCTTCAGGTATATTTCATGTAAAATACCTGCGTGACACGATACATGTATTGTACGTTTTATTCATTGTAAAACCCTAGGAATGAATAATCAATGTAAATTGGATATAAGATTATTATTCTGATTGTTAATATTATTATTGTTTTTAAAAATAATAATAATAAAAATATTATTTTGTTATTATTCTTATCATTATGTCTCTCCCTATCTCCTCATATCTCTTTTCTCTCTCTCGCTCTCTCTCTCCCCCCTTCCTCCCTTGCCAATCTCTCTTTCTCTCCCTCCCTCCTGTGCTGTGCTGGCGCAGCGGTAAGGTGCTGGTCTAGCAATCTTGCGGACCTGCGTTCGATCCACGCCCGGCCAGTGAGTGGTAACCCCGGCCACTCCTTGCACACAGGGGGAGATTTGGGCAAAATAAAACAGACAGTATGTCACAGCAGAGAATATCCATTGTAATAAATGGAATTAAAACTAAATCTGAATCTAAATCTAAATCTCTCTCTTTCCTCCCTCTACCTCCCTCTCTCTTCTGTCTCTCCTTCCCTCTATCTCTCTCTCTCCTCCTCCCTCTCTGTCTCTCCCCGTCTCTTCTCTCCCTCCTCCTTCCTCTCTCTCTCTGTCTCCCTCTTTCTGTCCTCTCTCCCCCTCTCTGTTTGTCCTCTCTCTCTCTCTCTCTCCTCTCTCTCTTTCTTTCCTCCCACCCTTTCTCTCCTCTATTTCCCTCCCTCCCCTCTCTCTCTCTTTCAGTCTCCTCCTCCCCTCCCCTCCCCCTTTCTCTCCCTCTCCCTCTCTCACTCTCCACTCCCTCTCCCTCTCCCTCTCCTCTCCCTCTCCCTCTCCCTCTCCCCTTTTTTCACCCAGACCGACAGACTCTTCCCGGCAAACCCAGACCCACGCCCGAATCGCTCCCTCATTGTCCTCAGTATATCTGCATAAAAATCTGCAATTTATATCACCAGAATGGAAATGTGATTATGCACACTGGGAATTATCCTTACTGGCGAATAGCGGCGACGTATTTTAGTCCTGAATGAAGAAAAGCCAATTCCGGAGACAGCTGTTGAGCCAGATGTGACCGATCTGTAAGGGGAATAATATTAATGGGAATTGAGTGGATTTTTTTTTTCTTTTTTTTTTTTTTTTTTTTTTTTTTTTTTGCTTGGTTGGTGGGTGGATGGGAGTGTTTCCTGTGATTTTGTGATTATCTCTTTCTGTGTGTCTCTCTTTCTCTCAATGTGTGTGTTTGTGTTTTTTGATGTTTGTTGTTTTTGTCTGTCTGTGTGTCTGCTTCTCTCTCTCTCTCCTTCCCTCCCTCCCTCCAGTCCCTACACTTCCATCCTCACTCACTCACTCGCCTAATCACTTTGTTGGTCTGTATCTCTTCCTCTCTTTCTCTCTCTCTCTCATACACACACTTTCTCTCTCTTTCTCTCTTCTTTCACTCTCTCTCTTTCTCTTTCTCCTCTCTCTCTTTTCTCTCTCCCATTTGCTCTCTCTCTCTCTCTCTCTCTTCTCTCTCTCTCTCTCTCTCTCTCTCTCTCTCTCTCTCTCTCTCTCTCTCTCTCTCTCTCTCTTCTCTCTCTCTCTCTCTCTCTCTCTCTCTCTCTCTCTCTCTCTCTCTCTCTCTCTCTCTCTCTCTCTCTCTCTCTCTCTCTCTCTCTCTCTCTCTCTCTCTCTCTCTCTCTCTCTTTACTCTCACCCCCCCCTCTCTCTCTCTCTCTCTCTCTCTCTCTCAACCTTTCTCATTTGCTCTCACTCTAATAATCATAATCTGCGTTTTTATCACATCTTCATGAATATTAACAGCTGTATCAAGATTATCAATATTGATATCGTAAATCACTTAGTTATTTTTCCATTCTTGCTTAATGTGCATTATCTGCTTCCTCCTCTTCCTTCCCATCTCTGTTTTAAAAATCTACACCTCTCTTTACTACACATTATCTCTTTCTCGTCTCCTTTATTCATTTTTGTTTTCTTGTCATCAGCTTCTTGTCTCACTTCTTTGCTTATTTTTCTCTTTCTGCTTATACGTCTCTTTATCAAGTTTATGTATGAATCTCTACTCTTGTATATATTTATTCTTTCTATCGTCTTGTTTATCAACCTTATCTATCTATTTATCTATTTCTATCTCTCCTCACTCACTCCCTCCTTCCCTCTCTCTCCTATCTCTCTTTCTCTCCCTTTCTCTCCCTCTCTCTCTTTCTATCTCCCCTACCCCCTTATTTAATCCTGCATCTTCCTCTCTCTCCTTACCACTCTTTTATCCTCCGTTTCTTCCCCCTCTCCTTTTCCCCCTTCCCCCCCCTATTCTTCTCTTCTTGTGTTTCTTCTCTTCGCGACAATGTCACTCTCAGATTAGCATTTTATTGGCCCATCCGAAGAGAGCCATACTTAACGGTCTCCTTATGCAAATGAGCAGGACCAGGCGTGAGATGGGGGGGGCGGGATAGGAGGGTAGGGGGATAGGGAGGGGGGTTAGGGAGGGATAGAGAGGGTAGGAGGGTTAGGGAGGGTAGAGGAGGGGGATAGGGGGGGGGTAGGGGGTAGGAGGGGTTAGGGGGATAGAGAGGGTAGGAGGGGGTAGGGAGGGTTAGAAGGGATAGGGAGGGTAGGAGGGGATTGGAGGGTGGGTGGGGATAAGAGGTAAAGGAGGGGGATTAGGGAAGGGATAGGGAGGGAGTGGGGGGGGATAGAGTGGGTTAGGAGGGTAGGGATAGGGAGGGTAGGAGGGGGTTAGTGAGGGATGGGGAGGGTAGGAGGGGTTAGGGAGGGGGTTAGGGAGGGTTAGGAGGGGGTTAGGAGGGGGGGAGGGGGATAGGGGGGATAGGAAGGGGATAGGAGGGTAGGAGGGGATAGGGAAGGGTAGGAGGGGTAGGGAGGGTTTAGGGAGGGAGGGGGATAAGGTAGAGGGATAGGGGGTAGGAGGGTTAGGGAGGGATAGGGAGGGTAGGAGGGGTTAGGGGGGATTAGGGAGGGTAGGAGGGGATGGGAGAGGAGGGATGGGAGGGGGAGGGGATAGGGGAGGGAGGAGGGGGGTTAGGGAGGATGGGTAGGGGGAGATAGGGAGGGTAGGAGGGATAGGGGGCAAGGGGGATAGGGAGGGGGATAGGGAGGTAGGAGGGGGGGATAGGGAGGGTAGGAGGGGGGATAGGGAGGGAGGAGGGGTAGGGGGTAGGGGATAGGGAGGGTAGGAGGGTAGGGGGTAGGAGGGGATAGGGAGGGTAGAGGGATAGGGAGGTTAGGAGGGGATTAGGGAGGGTAGGAGGGGGATAGGGAGGGTAGGCAGGGGATAGGGAGGGTAGGAGGGGGATAGGGGGGGTAGGAGGGGAGGATAGGGAGGGGTAGGGAGGGGATAGGGAGGGTAGGAGGGGGATAGGCGAGGGTAGGGGGGGAAGGAGGGTAGGACGGAGGCAGCGTAGGAGGGGATAGGGAGGTAGAGGGGATAGGGAGGGTAGGAGGGATAGGGAGGGTAGGAGGGGGATAGGGAGGGAGGAGGGGGATAGGGAGGGTAGGAGGGGGAAGGGAGGGTAGGAGGGGAGGGTAGAGGAGGATAGGAGGGTAGGAGAGGGGATAGGAGGGTAGGAGGGGTATAGGGAGGGTAGGAGGGAAGGGAGGTAGGAGGGGGAATAGGCGAGGTAGTGAGGGGGATAGGAGGGTAGGAGGGGATAGGGAGGGTAGGAGGGGATAGGGGGTAGGAGGGGGATTAGAGGGTAGGAGGGGGATAGGGAGGTAGAGGGGAGAGGGAGTGTAGGAGGGGATAGGGAGGGTAGGAGGGGATAGGGAGGGTAGGAGGGGGATAGGAGGGTAGGAGGGGTATTAGGGAGGGTAGGAGGGGGATAGGTTAGGTAGGAGGGGGATAGGAGGTAGGAGGGATAGGGAGGCGTAGGAAGGGGACTAGGACGCGTGGGGGGCAGGAGGTAGGTCTAGTTGAGTGGGCGCTGAGTGTGGGGTGTAGGAGTATTTTGAGTGGGAGGTGGGTGAGGTAGGAGGGAGAGATAAGGTAATGGGGAAAGTATTGAGGATGAGTAGGATGTGGAGGTGAGGAGGAGGAGGAGAGGAGGAAGAGGAGGAAAGAGGAAGAGAAGAGGAGGAGGAGGAGGAGGAGGAGGAGGAGAGGAAGGAGGAGAGGAAGAAGAAGGAAGAAAGAAAGAAGAAGAAGGAAGAAGAGAAAAGAAGAAGAAGAAGAAGAAGAAGAAGAAAAAAAAAAAAAGAAAAAGAAAAAAGAAAAAGAAAAAGAAAAAGAAGAGAAGAAGAAGGAAGGTGTGGGGGTAAGGTCTGGGCAAGGGTAGAAAGTAAGAGAGGTTTGAGGATGATGGTAAAGTGTGAAGAGGGTAAGGAGAGGGATTGAGGGGATTAGGGAGAGGGATGAGAGGGTAAAAGGGGAGGGAGAGAGATGAAGAGGAGAAGGTAAAAGGTAGGGAGAGAGAGAGGAAGAGAGGGTAAAAGGGTAGGCGAGAGGGACAAGGAGAGGAGAGAAGTTAAAAGGGTAGGGAGAGGGAGAGAAGGGAGAGGGTAAGAGATGTAGGGATAGGGAGAGGGAGATAGGAGAGGGTAAGAGCTTGTAGGGAGAGGGGAAGAGGGTAGGATAGTGAGAGAAGGGATACAGAGAGAGGGGAAGGAGAGGAGAGAGGTAGAGTGCACAGGAGACGGAGGGAATAGAGGTAGGAACAAGGAATCGGGAAGGTGTACGAGGGGAAAGGAAAGATGGATAAGGGTGAGGGAAAGTATGGGTGAGGTAGGGAGGGGCGTGAGGAGGCATTAAAGATGTGGAGAGGTAGGGGAGGGGGAGAAGTAGGCAAAAGGCTCAGGGTTCAGAGTGGTTTACCAGGGCTGGAGTGGATCTCTCTCTCCTCTCTCTCTCTCTCTCTCTCTCTCTTCTCTCTCTCTCTCTCTCTCTATCTCTCTCTCCTCCCTCTCACTCACTCACTCATTCTCTTATTCTGTCTGATTGTTTGTTGTCCCCCTCCTCTCTCTCTTCTCTTTCCCTGCTCCCCCTCCTCCTCCTATATTTTCCTCTTCCCTTCTCTCTATCTACCTGTCTGCCTATACCCACCTTCTTATCCACAGTTCATACAAAGTTTAATAATAAGAAATAATCAAAATTTCTTAAGAATGTTAGAATGACGTGATGAGAGAGGGAGGAGAGAGAGAGAAAGAAAGAGAGAAGAGAGAGAAAAGAGAGAGAAAAGAGAGAGAGAGAGGAGAGAGAGGAAGAGAGAGAGAGAGAAGAGATGAGAGAAGAGAGAGAGAGAGAGAGAGAGAGGAGAGAGAGATTAGAGAGAAGAAAGAGTAGAGAGAGCAAACTGTCCCACACTATTTGACAGGCATTAATATTAACCGACCGCAACACCGATCGGCTAATGAAATGACGTAATCAGGTGCGAACAGGTAACCTCTCAATTGACTAATTTACACCTTTTGTTTTGATTCCTTTCTTCATCAAATGCGTCGCAGTTTTGATCCTTCTGACGGAGTATCACAAGCACAGGTCGTGTCTGTGTACCTTGGGTCTCGAAGGGGGGGAGGGGGGAGGGTGAAGGGCTGTTAATAGGTCAAAGGTCAGTCTAGGGTCAGAGCTAATCTTTGGCTTGCAGAGGATGAGGGGGAGAGAGGAAGGGAGGATAGAAGGGTTCCGAGTATATAAGAGGAAAAAGAAGGGGTTGGGGGGGGTGTAGGTACAGCGAGGGAGAGAGGGTGGAAGGAAGGAGAGTGATTAGGAGGTGGNGTTTTGTCTTTCCCTCTATTTTGCTTTTATTTCCTTAATTTTCTTTCTCTTATCTTTCCTTCTCTGCCACCATTATCATATCCTTCTCCTTCGCCACCATATCTATTCCTCACCGCTATCTCCTCTTCCCTTTACACCATAGAACCATTTTCTTCTCCATCGGTTCCATCAACAGCGCCACTTTTTCTTCTCCTCCTCCTTCTGCTCTTCCTTTTCTCCTCTTCTTCATCCTGCTCTTGCTCTCCCCTCTCCCCCATTACTCCCATCATTTCCTATTTCCTCCTTTTTCTTCTCCTTCCACTCTCACCACCTCCTCCTCCTTCTTCTCCTTCTGTTCTTCTTCCTCTTTCTCCTCCCTTCTCCTGTTCTTCCTCTCTACCATCTTTATCATCACCTCCACTTTCTTCACCGCTACTACCTCCTCTTCTCTTTCTCCTTTCTCCTCCACTTCCTCTTGCTTCTCCTCCTCCTTTTCTTCCGGCCTTCTCTTCTCCACCCACTACCTTCTCCCATTCCTCCTCCTTTCCCCCTCCCTCATCCTCTAACCATTCCCACTATCTCCTCTCTCTCTTACTTCCTTCTTTTTCCCTCCTCTTCTCCCTCCCTCCACACCACCTTTTCGTCCTCCTTCCCCTCCTACTCCTCGGTCGGCCTCAGAGGACCCAGGAATCACGGTGAGAGTCCGCCTGCTGGAGTGACGGCTGTGCTGATCTCTGCTCTTCTTCCTACACCACTACTTCCTCTTCTTCCTACTACTCTTTGTCCTCCTGTTACCCAGCTCTTCCTTCTTCCTCTCCTTCTGCTCTCTCTCTTTCTCCTTCTCTTCCCCACCTCTTCTTCCTTCCCCTCCTTTTGCTCTTCCTCTTTCTCCTTTCTCTCCCCACATTCTCTTCTTCTTTCTCTCTCTCCTTCACCTCTTCTCTTCTTCCCTCCTTTTGCTCTTCCTCTTTCTTCTCCTCTCCTCACCTCTTCTTTCTTCCCCTCCTTTTGCTCTTCCTCTTCCTCCTCTCAACAGCACCTTCTCCTCTCGTCCTCCACCAACACCACCTTCTCCACACCTTCTCCTCCATCCTCCTCCACCTCCTTCTTTCCACCTCCTCCACCACCACCTTTCCTCCTCCCACGACCACCACCACCACCTCCTCCTCTTCCACCTCCTCCACCACCACCTTCTCCTCCTCCACACCACCACCACCACTCCTCCTCCTCCACCTCCTCCACCACCACTTCTTCCTTCCTCCTCCACCCTCCTCCACCTCACCTTCTCCTCCTCCTCCACCTCCTCCTCCTCTCCACCTCATCCACCATCACCACCACCTCTCCTCCTCCTCCACCACCACTCCTCTTCCTCCTTCCCTTCCACCTACCACCACCTCCTCTCCTCTCTCCACCACCTTCTCCTCCTTCCTCCTCCTCCACTAACCACCTTCTCCTCCTCCACGACCACCACCACACCTCCTCCTCCCCCTCCACCTCCTCCTACCACCAACCTTCTCCTCCTCCACCACCACCACCACCACCTCCTCTCTCCTCCTACCTCTCCACACCACCTTCTCCCCTCCACGACCACCACCTCCACGTCCTCCTCCTCCACCTCCCCACCCCACCCACCACCACCACCTCCTCCTCCCTCCTCCACCACCACCTTCTCTCCTCCCGACCCACCATCAACCTTCTCCTCCTCCTCCACCTCCTCCTCCTCTCCACCTCATCCACCATCACCACCACCACCTTCTCCCTCCTCCTCCACCACCACCTCCTCTTCCTCCTTCCCCTCCCTCCACACACCACCTTCTCCTCTTTCCTCCTCTCCTCCTCCTCCTCCTCCACCTCATCCACCACCACACACCTTCTCCTACCTCCTCCATCCTCCACCCCTCCCCCACCACCTTCTCCTCCTCTCCACCTCCTCCTGCCTCCTCCTCCACTCTCATCCACGCATCACCACCACTTCTCCTCCTCCTTCCACCCCTCCTCCAACCACCACCTCCACCTCTCCCCCTCCCCCTCCCCTCCTCCTCCTCCACCACCACCACTTCTCTCCCTCCTCCTCCTCCACCCCCTCCTCCACCTCATCCACCACCACCACCTTCCATCTCGCGCCTCCCCAACTGTCCTGCCTGCCACCTTCCTCCATCCACCACCCTTCTCCTCCGACCAACCTCCTCCTTCCACCAACCTCTCCTTTCCTCCTTCCAACCACACCTCCCTCCACCACCACCACCTTCTCTCCCTCCTCTCCTCTCCTCCTCCCCCTCACCACCACACACCTTCTCCCCTTCCTCCCCCTCCACCACCACACCTCCTCCTATCACCTCCTCCCCCCGCTCCCCTCCCTACCTCTGCGCAGGCCTCGGAGGACCTGTGGAAATATCAGAGACAGGATTTCACTTCAGGAGCTGACGACGCTAGAGGGGGTTTGCTAAATCCTTAGCAGCGACGACCAGCTAGTGTGAGGTGGGGGTGTGGGGGTTAGGGGGAGGGGTGTGGGGAGGAGGGTATAAGGTGTGGAGAGTGGTGAGAATTAGGTGTGGAAAGGGAAGGAGGGAAGGAGGGTGGAGGGGAGAGGGGAGGGGGAATGGGGAAGGGGAGGGAGGGGGAAGGAGGGTGAGGAAGGGGGGCGAGGGGGGAGGGGGGAGGCGGAATAAGAGAGGGAGGGGGGAGTGAGAGAGATAGGTGCGGAAAGGGGAAGGGAAGGGGGGGAAAGGGGGAAGGATGGGGGAGGGTGGAGGGGAGGGGAGGAGGGGGAGGGGAAGAGGGGTAGGGGGGGAGAGTGAAGAATAGGTGTGGAAAGGGGAAGGAGGGGAAGGGGGAGGGGGGGGAAAGAAGAAGAACAAAGAAGAAGGAAAAAAAAGAATATTTTTTTACATTTAAAACTCACAAATTTACAGATATATAAGATAGATAGATAGATAGATAGAGATAGATAGATAGATAGATAGATAGATAGATTAAGATAGAGAGAGAGAGAGAGACAGACAGACAGAGAGATGAGAGAGGAGAGACAGAGAGAGAGAAGTAGAAAAGACAGACAGTGAGAAAGACAGAGACAGAGATAGACCAAAACAAAAACAACGAAAACAAATCACAGAAAATAGGAAGAAATGAGCAGACAGAATCTCCGCGAGTCCCTGACTTGCGTCCGAGGGAGGGGAAAAAAAAAAAACACCTCCTTCTCCCCCCCAAAAAAAAAAATCACTCCTCCCCTAAAAAACAACAACAACAAAAAAACCACCTCCCTTCCCCCCTTAAAAAAAAAAAAAAATAAAAAAAATCACCTCCCCCCTGAAAGAACCCCCCCCCCCCAAAAAAAAAAAAAAAAAAAAAAATCGATATTTTCTTTCTTTCAGCTGCCTTCCCGGGGACTGGTTTTCACGGCCCCGAAATATGACGCAAAGAAACCGTGACATGAGTGCAAGGAACGTCCCACAATCCTCCGTTTTTTCGTCTGCATTATCTTCTTTGTTTTTTACTTCTACGGTATTTCATTATTTTCCTTTTTCTTGTCTACTTTTTTTTATTGTCTTTTTTCCCTATTTTCCAACTCTATTGGTTTTTATTTTGACATTCTTATTAGATTTTTTTTTTTTCTTAAAGTTACAAACGTTCTTTTTTTTTTGCTTCATCCCCCAAATCATCATTATTTTTATCTATTTATTTTTTCAT
>NW_020870365.1:549299-561799 GCF_003789085.1 Penaeus vannamei
GGGAGAGTTAGGAAAGGAGAAAATGATTTGAATTAGGGGAGAGTGAGGAAAGGGAAAAGGGGAGGGGAGGTGTAGGTGAGAAGGGAGGGGAGGGGAGGTGTAGGTAAGAAGGTAGGGTAGGGTATGACAGGTGGAGGGGAAAGGAGAGAGGGGCAGAGGGAAGGGAAGGGAAGAAATGGGTGCAAAATAATAGGGTAGGGGAGGGGAGGAGATGGAAAGGATGGGAGAAGGAAAGGGAAATGGGAGAGGGGGAAATAGCGCGAAATTCTGTACGTTGATGTGAGAGGAAATGCAGTGTGATGGGTTGCAAGGGGGAGGAAGAGGAGAGAGAGAGAGAGAGAGAGAGAGACAGAGAGAGACAGACAGAGACAGAGAGAGACAGACAGACAGACAGACAGACAGACAGACAGACAGACAGAGACAGAGAGAGGGGGGAGCTAACCGTTTTTCCAAAAAGAAGAGAGAAAAGGAAAATAGAAGTGCCACTAATTGAGAAAAAAACAAGGAAGAAGAAGAAATACATGAGAAAGAAAGAAAAAAGGAGAGAGAGAGAGACAGACAGACAGACAGAGACAGAGAGAGAGGGGGAGCTAAACAAAAAAGAAAAGAGAAAAGGAAAATAGAGAAGTGACACTAATTGAGAAAAAACAAGGAAGAAGAAGAAATGCATGAGAAAGAAAAGAATGAGAGAGAGAGAGAGAGAGAGAGAAGGAAGAGAAAGTTAAAGACAAAACATAGAAAGAACGATAAAGGGAGAATTGGAAACGAATGAAAACAGAGAGGAAAAGAAATGAAAATATAAAGGGAACGAAATGAAAAAAAACGAGATGGAAATAGAAAATAATGCGAAAAGAGAGAGAGAAGACAGAAAAGAGACAATGAAATAGCAGAAATAGAAACAGAGAGAAGGGAAAAAGAGATAAAAATGGAAATTGATGCACACAGAGAGAGAGGGGGGGGGAGAGGGAGAGGGAGAGAGAGAGAGAGAGAGAAGAGAGAGAGAGAGAGAGAGAGAGAGAGAGAGAGAGAGAGAGAGAGAGAGAGAGAGGGAGGAGGGGGGAGAAAGTGAGAGAGAGAGAGTGAGTGAGTGAGAGATAGAGAGATAGAGATAGAAATAGAGAGATAGAGATAGATAGATAGAGAAAGAGAAAGAGACAGAGACAGAGAGAAAGAGCAAAGGGGAAGATAATAAACATGACCATATTTTTAGGACCTTAGCTACATATACCAAAGAATTTATCATTTAAAATCTATCTTTCTTCATTATGGCCATTATCACTCGTTTTAACAAGATTTTTTTTCACCCATTGTTATTGCCTTCTATGTGTCTGTCTGATACGCTTTATCAATGCTCTGATTGTGGATATTATCAATCATAGGATGATAATCTCTATTGCTATTACAAACGTTATTGTTATCATTATCGCTATTATCATTTTTGTTATCATTAATGTCATTGCCATTATCATAGTCATTGTTATTGTCATTATCCTTATCATTAGTATTATTATTATTATCATCGCTGTTATCATCATCATTATGATTATGATTGTTACCAATATCATTATCATTATTGTTATCATTATCATTATCATTATTATCATTATTACCATCATTATCATCTTTATCATTAATATTATCATTATCAACATTTCTATCATTAGCATTATCATGATTATTATTGTTATCATTATCATCATTACTATTATCATTGTTATTATTATTATCATTATTCATTATATCATTATTATTTATTATCTTATTATTATTATTATTATTATTTATTATTATTCATTCATTCATTTTATCATTATTTTATTATTATTATCATTATTATTATTATTATTATTATTATTATTATTATTATTATATTATTATTATTATTATTATATTATTATTATTATTATTATTATTATTATTTATTATTATTATTATTGTTACTGTTATCATCATCATTATTATCATAATTATTATTACCATCATTACCTTTATCCTTATCATCATCATTATCATCATTGTTATTTTTATTATCGTAACAGATGTTACTATTATTTTTATTGTTAATATTTTCCTAAACAATATAATCATTACTATTTTTATTATTATCATTATCATTAGTATTATCATCATTACATTATCATTGGTGTTATTGCTGTTGTTATTTTTATTATCATTATCATTGACATTATCATCATCATAATTGTTATTATCATCATCGTTATTATCATCATCATTATTATCATTATCACTATAATTACTACAATTATCATTTTTGTTGCTGTTGTTATCATTATCATCATCATTATGATTGTTATTATTGTTGTTGTTGTCATTATTATAATTATTATTATTGTTGTTAATATTATTGTCCTTATCATTACCATCATTTCTTATCATTGTAACTATTATTATCATTATCATCATTATCATTATCATTATTACTATTATTATCATTACTATTATCATTACCATTATCATTACCATCATTGTTTTCATTATCATTATCATTCATATTATTATGACTATCAATATTATTCATCATTATATATCATCATTATCATTATCATTATAATCATATCATTAATATTATTACTATTATTACCATCATTATCATTATCATTTTGTTATCATTATCATTATTGTTATCATTTCTCATCATTGTTATCATTATCATCATGATGATGATTATCATTATTATTATCATTGTTATCATTATTATTATTACCATCATCAGTATCATCACCAACATTTTTATCATTACTATTATTGTTATCATTATTATTATCATTATCACCACAGTTACTATTATTGTTATTATTATTATTACTAATACTAATACTAACACTATCATTATCATCATTACTGTCATCATTATTATAAGCATTATAATCATAATCATTATCATCATCCCTGAGCCGTATTCATATTGATAAATGTAGAAAAGTTATGAATGATAATTAATATTTTCACAGAACAAGAGATGTTTTTAACCGGTTTCGAATATATCTTCGTCATAAATAACTGTATTTTTGACAAATATATTCGGAACTGGTCAAATACATCTCTTGTATTTAGAAAATATTAATTTTCTTTCATACCTCTCTTGCAATCATCATTATTGTCATTCATTATATTGTTATATCATATCATTATCCTTATTGTTATTATTATTATCATTTATTATTATTATTATTATTATTATTATTATTATTATTATTATATTATTATTATTATTATTATTATTATACTATCATTATTATCATCATTAGTATTTTCATTACTATTATCATTATTATCATCATTATCTTTTCTTTATCATTACTATCATTATTATCATTATTCTATTGTATTATCATTATCGTTATCATTATCGTTATCATTATCATTACCATTATTATTACTATTATGATCATTACCATTGTTATTATCAATGTAATTGCCATCATTATTATAAGTATTATTATCGCTATTATCATCATCATCATTAATATTTTTATCATTATTATCATTATTACTATCATTACTATCATTATCCTTATCAATAACATTATCATTATATTGTTGTTGATCATTTTTATTACCAATATGATTCTTATCACCATCATTATCATTTCTATTATCATTATTATTATTATTAGTAGTAGTAGCAGCAGTATGATTATTATTGATACTATTGTTGCTATCTCCATCATCATTTTTATCATCATCCTTATTACAACCAACATCATCATCATCCTTCTAATTAGGATAAAGAATTCTAATTAAGGCAAAAAGGGATGAAGGAGAGACCACTGAATACAAGGGTTGGGGGGGGTGCATTACCTGGTGGGGAGAAGGGGAGGGGGTGCATTACCTGGGGGGGGAGAAGGGGGGGGGGTGCATTACCTAGAGGGGGAGAAGGGGGGGGGCGTCTGATTTAGGGTCTCTAGCAAATAGTTTTGCGTGAGAGGGGAAGGCCAATAAAACAGCCATGATATAACGCATCCGAGCGATAATTTTGTTAAGAGCGGAGCAGAAGGAGTGGGTGAGGAGGAGGAGGAGGAGGAGAAGAGGGGGGGAGGGGGTTAGAGGAGGAGGAGGAGGAGGAAGAGGGGGTTAGGAGGAGGAGGAGGAGGAGGGGAGAGGAGGAGGAGGAGGAGGGGTTAGAGGAGGAGGAGGAGGAGGAAGAGGGGTTAGAGGAGAGGAGGAGGAGGGGGGTTAGAAGAAGAGGAGGAGGAGGAGGAGGGGTATAGAGGAGGTTAAAGGAGGAGGAGGATTAAGAGAAAGAGAAAGGTTGAGGAAAAGATGGTAAAGAAGGAGGAGGAAAGAGGGGAGAGGGTGATGGGAGAAGAGAAAGAGGAGGAGGAGGAGGGGTTTAGAGGAGGAGGAGAAAGAGGAAGATACGAAAAGATGGTAAAGGAGGAGGAGAAGGATGGGGTGATGGGGGAAGGGACTAGAGAAGGAGGAGGAGGAGGAGGAGGAGGAGGAAGGAAGGGTTAGGAAAAGGAGCTAGTGAAGAAGGTGGGATTAGAGAAGGAAAGAAGACAAGGGGAAAGGAGGCTAAGGAGCCGAAGATGAGGAAAAGAACGTGGAGAAAGAAGAGGAAGAAGAGTAGAGAGAAGAGGGAAGTACAGGAAGAGGAGGACGATGAAACGGAGAAGGAGGAGGACAAGAAAGTGGAGGAGAAGAAAACGAGATAGAATAGATCGAGGAGGGGTGAAGTTGAGAAGAAGGAGCTACGAAAGGAAATAGGAGAAGGAGGAGAAGAACGAAGAGGAAGAGATGGAGAAGGAAAAGAGGCGGAAGAGAAGGAAAGGAACAGAAAGAAGAGAAGTAGGAGAAGGAGGAGGAAGAACACTATTAAAATTAGACGGAGGAGGAGTGGAACAGGAAGAGGAGAAGAAGGAGAAGGAGGGAGAAGAACAGCATTAGGTCTAGACAGAGGAGGAGGAGGAGGAGAAGGAGGAAGGGCGGCGGAGAAGACAGGTACGAAAAAAGAAGGAAGGGGGAGGGGGGGGGATCGGCTGCACTTGCAATTTTATTCCCCCGAGAAGCAAAGATGCGAGAGTGGAAAAAAATAGACACATAGAGAAAAACTCGAAAAATGAGATGATTAAAAATAAGTAAAAAGAAGGTGAAGTAGTGGAAGATCTGGAAAGGGAGTGGGGGAGAGGGGAGGAGGAGGAGGAGGAGGAGGGGGAAGAGGGAGGAGGAGGAGGAGATAGGAGGTTTAATTAAGTTACAAGGGAAGACTTGGAGAAGAAGAAGGCGGAAAAAAAGGAATATGTTTTCTAAAGTTGCATTAATCTAATGCCAAGAAATATCTTATTTTCCCCATCATAAGAAAGCTCGAGATATTCGTTCAGACTGTCGTATTTAATTCCTTTCCTGGATTAATTTGATTTGGGATGAGAAATAATTAGATTTTTCCTTCCCTTTTGGAACGTGATTTAAATCTTCTTCACTAGAATATCAAGTTAGTTTCCTGCTGTCCCTGTGTACACCTCTCTATCTATTTTACGTCCATATGTCTATCTGTTCATAGCGTTATCTATTTACTTTTCTATTTCCGTGTCTGTCTATTTTTTTCTATTTCTATCTCTATGTTTCATCTCATTCTCCCTGTCATTCTGCCCATCTATCTGCCTGTCTGTTTGTTTGTCTGTCTGTCTCTGTTCGTCTGTCTGTCTGTCTGTCTGTCTATCATCAACTTATCTGTTTTCTCTATGTCTCTTCTCTACCCCAGTCTATCTTTCTTTTTCTTCCTTCTCTCTGTCAGTTTTCTCCTTTCTTCTTGTGTCTGTCTACTTTCTCTCTCTCTCTCTCTCTCTCTCTCTCTCTCTCTCTCTCTCTCTCTCTCTCTCTCTCTCTCTCTCTCTCTCTCTCTCTCTCTCTCTCTCTCTCTCTCTCTTCTTTCTTCTTCTTCTTCTTCTTCTTCTTCTTCTTCCTCTTCTCTTCCTCTTCCTCTCTCTCTCTCTCCTCACTTCCTCTGTCTGCCTCTCTCTCTCTCTATCTCTATCTATCTATCTATCTATCTATCTATCTATATCTATCTATCTATCTATCTATCTATCTATCTATCTATCTATCTATCTATCTATCTATCTATCTATCTCTTTTCTCTCTCTCTCTCTCTATCCTTCACTTCCTCTTTCTCTCTCTCTCCTTCACTTCCTCGTCTGTCTCTCTCTCTCTCTCTCTCTCTCTCTCTCTCTCTCTCTCTCTCTCTCTCTCTATCTATCTATCTATCTATCTATCTATCTATCTATCTATCTATCTATCTATCTCTCTCTCTCTCTCTTTCTCTCTCTCTCTCTCTATCCTTCACTTCCTCTTTCTCTCTCTCTCTTCACTTCCTCTTCTCTTTCCTTCCTCTCTCTTTCTCCCTCTCTCTCTCTCATCTTCACTTTTTTCTCACGGACCTCATTCCTTTTTTCCTCCTTCTAGATGTAATATTGCTCATCGCCCTTCCTTCCTTTTTCGTCTGTTTCTCAATCCGTCTTTTTCTCTCTCTCTCTCTCAAAAGTTTTCCATCTCAGACATCTCCAAAAGGGATATTGATCGTTGTTTTTTTCCGGTTTTTATTCCTTCTCCTCCTCGTGCACTCTTCTTCCTTTTTCTCTTATTCCTCATCCTCCGTCTGCTTGTGTGTGTGTTTCTGTGTGTGTGTGTGTGTGTGTGTGTGTGTGTGTGTGTGTGTGGGTGGGTGGGTGGTGTGTATATGTGTGTGTGTGTGTGTGTGTGTGTGTGTGTGTGTGTGTGTGTTGTGTGTGTGTGTGTGTGTGTGGGTGGGTGTGTGTGTGTGTGTGTGTTTGTTGTGTGTGTGTGTTGTGTGTGGTGTGTGTGTTTGTTTGTTTGTGTGTGTGCGTGTGTGTGTGTGTGTGTGCTGTGTGTGTGTGTGTGTGTGTGTGTGTGTATGTGTGTGTGTGTGTGTGTGTATGTGTGCGTGTGTGTGGTTGTTTGTTTGCGTGTGTGTGTGTGTGTGTGTGTTGTGTGTGTGTGAATAGATAGATAGATAGATGGACGTGAGAGTGATACAGGCAGACCCAGTGGGCTTCCCTCTGCCAGTGTTGCCATCACCTCTGCCAGCTATTCCAGCGTCTCCGCCACAGTTTTTGCAGCGTTCTATTTCATCGCTCGATCCGCCGTTTCAAATCCTTAATTGATTTGCCACTTCTTTTCCTTCTTTTGCTTGCATGCAATAACCCCCGAATTGCCAAACCATTTCCCACCCACGCAAAAGCCGCAAAACGCTTAAAACTGGCAAAAAAAAAAAAAATGAAATCAACATGAATGCCGCTGCCTTGCTCGGTCGCAGCACTGCTTCTGAGACGGAGGGAAAGCGGGCTGGTTGCATGTCGCAAGCGGGGGCTCAGCTGCGACGTTGCGGGGAAGACCTGACGTGATGCTGCTTCGCTCCGGTGTCTTTGTTGTTTGTTTGTTTGTCTCAAAAGGGGCGTTTATCCCACTGGAAGAAAACGAGAAGACAATGGTCAGGCGAAATAATCATGATAAAGATGATAATAATGATTATTGTAATAATAATGATAATAATAACAATAGTTTATTGTAATAATAATGATAATGATACAATGAGGATAATGATGATTATAATACTGAAATAATGATCATCATAATTATAATGATGGTAACAATAGTGATCACAATCGTAATCATAAGGAAAATCATAAAAGTCTTGGGGATTTCTGCACGTGCGATATTTCGGGTTACTTGAAGCCACTTAATGAACTCATACATCATACATTTCCCAAAAAAATTAATTGAGAGAGGTCTAAAATGAAAGCAAAATCGATAGAAAAATAAACTAAATGTGGAAACATTAGAAAGTCTTTAAACCGAAAGGGAAAAAAAATCTTGAAAGAAAGCCTACACTGAAAAAAAAAATCTAAAATCTCCACCCAAAAGTTGCCTCAAATTGCCAACGCCGATCTTTCGCCATTCGAAGGCATCCTTGAAGGGGAGACTGAGCACCAATTTCCTTACGAGTGAGAGAGAGAACCTGTAGAGTGAGCAACATAAGAAGTTCTTGTTCACTTCACTCTATGAGGACACTACAGACGTGCTCATACATCCCTTCATTTTTCATTTCTTCGTGGTCAGTTGATGAATGAAATTGGTTTTGCAAGGTGGCTTAGAAATACCAGATATGTTGGTGATTCCTCTTTCATTATTCATCTCTTCATGGTTAGTTGAATGCCATTGGTTTTGCAAGGTCACTCTCCCAAACAAACCACATACGATTCTTTACCTCAGATTGTAAGCGTGTGTACAAGAATATAAAACACATCAGTGGAAAGGAAATGTGTCTTAATCCAAAGTTTAAATTGGTTTGGATTTATTTGTATCATTAGATAACGATGTCATTGTTTTTCTTTTTCACTCCATCAATATTATCAACATAACTTGCAATAATTTCCCTGCGAATGAGGTTTTCTGACACGGAAAATTTGTTACGAACGTATATCTCCCCCCAAAAAATGAATTATTTCTGATAGTTTTTTTTCACGCCAAATCCGTTGATACGGCAGTAAGTGATTTTTCCTTTCTCTTTTTTACTGGTTAAATGACCTCAACCATTTTGCTTTTCATTTCCTGCGACTTTGCCTTTTTCCTACCACCAACACACTGCTATCACCCCTTTCAAAATGAGACGAGATCGAGATTGCTACGACAAAGAGTGGAAGCGATAAGCGAGCATAAAGATAACGCAAGCAACAGGCAAAAATAAAAGCTTGTACAAATGACAAGCACACATACACGATAGTACGAGCTACACACGTGCAAGTCCCACACGGGAAGCTACAAGTGTGCACACAAGGTAGTATGAGCTACAAGGAAACAGTACTTACAGGAAGGCAATGCTTCATGCAGGCGGATGCCGGAGCAGCGTTCAATGTTTTACCATGTTAATGAATCTGCTCATTTATTAATTCATTCGTATATATGTCTGATAATATGGGTGTGTATGTATATATAAATATATACACATATATCTACCTATATGTACATATATGTATATATATAACATATAATATATATATATTATATTATATATATATATATATATATATATTATATATATATATATATATATATATATATATATATATATAATATATATATATCTATATCTATCTATCTATCTATCTATCTATCATACTCTCTCTCTATATATATATATATATATATATATATATATATATATATATATATATATATATATATATATATAATATATATATATATACATATGTTATTATAAATGTATCATATTTATATATACATATATATATATATATATATATATATATATATATATATATATATATATATATATATATATATATATATATATATGTATGTATGTATGTATATATATGTATATGTACATATATATATATATATATATATATATATATATATATATATATATATATATATATATATGTATGTATGTATATATATATATATGTATATATAATATATATATATATATATATATATATATATATATATATATATATATATATATATTATACATACATACAGACACATATATTATTGTGTATGTTCATTTCTGTACACTTTCGTTCCTTCCTTTCATAGCCCAAGAAATGAAAGCGGAGACGACGCGACGACTGCCTTCCGCTTTCTTCCGTCGTTCGGGCGAAGCAGCAAGAACTCGCGCCTTTGTTGTTCCAGTGCAAATGAGGAACAGTTTGAACACTCGCGCACTGGAACACCATCTACGTACTCGCTGGGATCCTCGCACTGGGGATGGGAAAAAAAAAGGTTGTGCAAGGTTTGAGCCTTTTAATTCTTTTTCTCTATTTTCTTTTCTATTTTTTCCTTTCTTTCCTGTTATTTTCTTTTTTTCTTTTCTTTTCTTCTATTTTTTCGTTTTTTTTCTTTTCTTTCTTTTCTTTTTTTTCTTTTTTTTTTCTTTCTTTTCTTTTTTCTTCCTTTTATTCTTCTTTTTTTTAGGGTTAGCATGTGTAGTTCACTCCTAGTTTATTTCGAGTGACCTTTTCCCTTCGCAAACTGCTCTCATACCTTTCACCTTTGCATGTCATTCATGTGACTTTTTGATCCTATAAGCATTAATCAGTTTCGTGAATAATTAATGCGATCTCCTAATGCTCAAAATCCCTTGATACTCATATTTAACTTCAAGCCGAAAATTTCCATCGATTTTTTTTTTTTCATTTTCTTTTCTGTTCTTTTTTTCGAAACTGCCGATATAGAACGCAATTAACATCTTTAGTTGGACAAGTTTTCGGTAAATTTCACATTGATTATGCGTAATTGGCATGTCTGATGATAAACTCATATATTCAGAAAAAAAGGAATAAATGCTGTTGCGTTGGGCATTAATTTTTTTTTTTTTCCTCTCTCTTTTTCGTTTCCCGCAACGTTCATTTAAAAGTCAAAGTAATACGATTATCTGTCTGCAACCCAGAGGTGCCGGCAACACTCTATATGTTGTTGACATTTGTATTTCAATTTCATTTAAGTGAATATCAAACGCAACTGCTTCAAAAGAATAATTCCAAGTAGTACTGCAAATACACGTTAACATAACTTCCCGTTTGAGCTGTAAAATGTACTATTAAACATTCCTTTATTTGTCCGATTGTGAAAGCCCTTGGCCTACATTGCATAATGAATCTCTCCGCCATCCTATTTCTCACGGATTTCGGTCGCAGTTGATTCCCGGGGCGTCCTAAGATTATTTCAACAAGGCATTGCCAAATGTGGATGGAAAAGCGCTGCTCCATCATCATATGTGAAATTATTTCATCTGGGGAAACTCCGTCTGCATACAAATAACAAAATAATAAAGTCAGGTTAATCTAATTCAATCTGAGTGAACTTCCAAGCTCATTACAGCTCGCGCAGTCCGATGATGTTTTGTTTTATTTTGTTTTGTCTTTTTTCCCCCACGAGATGGAAACGCGTTGCTAACCCGTTTTCTATGTGCCGTTCCATCAATAGAAAATGGGCGGGCGGAGAGAAGCGGAGAATTTTTTTGAATAAACATGAAGGGAATAGGGAAGAGATGCATTTGATCGGGTGAAGGAAACGAAGCCAAAGTCGGAGACAGAAACGAGATTAGAATGGCGGAAGTCGGGTACAGTTCGCACGGGAGGAAGCAAATCACGCAGTCGAAAACCCACTGGTTCATAGGCACACATTTCCCTTATTCTGTGCCTGTGTGTGTCCTGTCTACGTGTCTATGCGTCCATCTCTTTCTTTCTCTCTATCTGGACATCTCTCTATCTATATGCTCCATTTTTCTTATTGATATGCATATATATATATATATATATATATATATATATATATATATATATATATATATATATATATATATATATATATATATATATATATATATATATATATATATATATATATATATATATATATATGCATATATGTATATGTATATATGTGAATATATATGTTTTGAGAGGCGAATTGCTTTCGTTATGGCGTCTCTCTCTCTCTCTCTCTCTCTCTCTCTCTCTCTCTCTCTCTCTCTCTCTCTCTCTCTCTCTCTCTCTTCTCTCTCTCTCTCTCTCTCTCTCTCTCTCTCTCTCTCTTCCTCTCTCTCTTTCTCTCTCTCTCTCTCTCTCTCTCTCTCTCTCTCTCTTCTCTCTCTCTCTCTCTCTCTCTCTCTCTCCCTCTTTCCCTCTCTCTCTCTTCTCTCTCTCTCTCTCTCTCTCTCTATATATATATATATATATATATATATATATATATATATATATATATATATATATATATATACATATATATACATATATATACACATATATACGTATCCGTTTTTGTGGTGATATTTGCCGGTGATGAAATACGAGGTTTATTCGTGTATGAGGCGGGAGGATGCGAAGCGAAATGCATTCACGCACTCACGCTCCGCTGGCCGCACTACGTCCTCAAATCGTGAATGTAATTGGACAGTGACACAAAAGCCGGAGAGGAGTGATTGTGCCTTGTTAATTGTATTGTTGGGGCCCTCGCCGGTATGGTGACTGCAGCGGCGGCGTGGCGGCTCTGTGGTGTCCTCGGGTGTGGTGGTGGGTGGAGGCTGCTGGAGGCTTGGGGTGGATGGAAGAGGGGATGCGAGTTCAGGTGGCGTGGCGTGGTGTGTGTGTGTGGTGTTGTGGTGTGTGTGTGTGTGGTGTTGGTGTTGTGTTGTGGTGTGTTGTGCGTGGTGTTTGGTAGTTTGTGTGGTGTTTAGTGGTGTGTGGTAGTGTGTGTGTGGTATTGTTGGTGTGTGTGTGGTGGTGGGAGGGGATGGTGTGGTGGTATAGTGATGGGCAAGGGGATCGTGCGATATGGTGTTATGTGGTATGAGGATAGGGGCCGCTTACGAGGTGGTTTGCTGTGTGTGATGTTGGTATTAGGCAGGGGTATGAGGTGTTATGGTCTGTCTGGTATAGGAATAAAGTGGCGTGTCGTGTGTGTGTGATGTTGCGCGATGTGGGAAT
>NW_020870365.1:566799-571799 GCF_003789085.1 Penaeus vannamei
TGTTGGGGAGGGGGGGAGGGGGAGGGGGGAGGGGGGTGCAAAGGGTCTCCCATCTATCCATCTTCTCCTTTCGGCTTGAACTTGGGTTTTATCACTTCTTTAGGCGGGTTAAGTGCCTTTGCTGTTGTTGTTTGTGATTCTGTGAGGGTCTTTTTATTTCTTTGGATTGTCTGTTCGTTTCGTTTCCTCTTCGCTCTTCGCGGCCATGAATCTGCCATGCTCCGCCTCCCATCATCAATTCAAAAATGGCATGGCCTGCAGAACACACTCGAAATGTTTTTTTCCGAAAAAGTGTGTAATGCGAGTGCAGGGCGAGCTCCCCTTCCTCCCTCCATCAGTACAGTGCAGCATCCGGCCTCCCTCACCATCGACACCCCTCCCGGCGCTCACCACTAATATCATGTTGTAACTCGTCCAATATTTCCATGGCTTGATAACGAGGATGTACATCCATTTTTCCCACGTCGGAAATAAACCTTTTTTCCCCCTCGCGTTCGTCATGCAGCTGGGACCCAATATGTAAGCACAGCTGGTGCAGCTTCGGTCCAGCATTGTTCGGCGTTCGTGTAAGAGTTAGCGGCATCCGCGCCGGCCTTCTGAGCTCAGGAGAAAAACAAAAAAACAGATTCGAGTGAAAATGAAAACAACAAGAGAGGGAAAGAAATCGTGACTGCTAGCATGACCAGTCTTATAAGGATTTCCAAGCAACGTATTTCCTTCCTTCCCCTTCCTCGTCGTCATTGGCGTTCGCGTAACAACCTGCCGCGTTCTTCTAAGCATCCACCTGCGCTCTTCTCCCGCCGCCATAGCCACTCCCACACCAAAATCTGAATCTAAATCCACAGTTCCGACATTCAATCGACCGGACGCAAGACAGACGAGCGCGGTCCCCATAGATCCGGCGTAATCTCACTCTTTTAGCGCGCCTACGCCCACCTTCGGCTGAGCTTATCTCGTCATTAACGCTGCTTTTAGTGCAACCGAGTGGAATTAACGTCGGGATTGCAGTTACTAATTGAAACAGTTGCATAAGCCATTTCCATTTGCCGAACATCGGGCCGGATCTCAGCTGGCCGCGGAAATGTACATATCACTCGACCTTAATACACCGGTCTATCCGTCCGCCGGCCTTTGTTCCGGATTATGTGCGCGTGCATATGAGTATATATGTATATATATATATATATATATATATATATATATATATATATATATATATATATATATATATATATTATATATATATATATATGTATATATATATATATATATATATATATATATATATATATATATATATATATATATATATATATATATATATATATATATATATATATATATATATATATATATATATATATATTATATATATATATATATATATATATGTATATATATATATATATATATATATATATAATATGTATATATATTGATATACATATATATATATATATATATATATATATATATATATATATATATATATATATTATATATATATATATATATATATGCGTGTATGTACACACGAGAGAGAGAGAGAGATGGATATATAGATTGAAAAAATATTTATGTCGGTCACCTGTTCGGCGCCATAGTGTCCGCACGCACACAAACGTGAAAGCAGAGAGTGTATGTGATTGTGTTTGTGTTCAGCGAGCGTGGCTTCGGTGTGTACATTAGCCTGTCTGATGGAGAGGATATCAGCAGCAGATGCTGCCTGCTGGATATTATTCGGCCATCTGATGTAAACAATTAAGCAGCTCATGAATAAGCTATCATGAGGCGCGAGGAGCTGGCTGGAGGCAGACTCATCAGCCTCCCCCCTTCCCCCCCCCCACCCGCTTCCCTCGCTCCCCCTCCGCTTCCCTCTCCCCTTCCCCTCCCTCTCTCCCCCCCGCGCTCTCTCCCCTCCCTCCCCTTCCCCTCTCCTCCCCACTAACGCTCTCCCCTTGCCTCCTCACTCTCCCCCTTACACTTTACTCCCCACTATTGCTTACCTCGCCTTTCCCTACCCACACTCCCTCCTCCTCTCCTCCCACTCTCCCCTCTCCTTTCCTCCCCACTTCCCTTTCCCTCGTTGCTTCCCTCCACTCTCCCTTTCCTCTCCTCCCACTCTCCCTTTCCCCTTCCCCTCGTTGCCTCCCCTCCCCACTCCCTCTCTCCTCTCCTTCTCCTCCCCACTCTCCCTTTCCCCTCGCCTCCCCTCCCCCTCACTCCGCCCCGCTCTTTCGTCCGGATATTGTGCCGGTTGAGAACTCGGTATTAATTCATGTGATTTGGCCTAGATCGCTCTCGCGCGCTGCCCCTCACTCCCGCACTCCCCCTCTCTCTTACTCCCTCACTCCCTCATTCCTTCACTTTCTCGCTCTCTCTCATTCCCGCATTCTCTCACTCTCGCTTCTTCACTCCATAATTATCTTACTCCTTATTCATTCATTCCCGCACTCTCTCACTCCCTCACCTATTCACTATATCATTCCTCATTCCTCACTCTTCTCTCACTCCCTCATGCCCTTACTCTCTCACTTCCTCAGTCTCTCAGTCCCTCACCTCCTCCACTCCTCACTTCTTACTCCTCACTATCTCACTTTCCTCACTCTTTACTCCCTCGTTCCCTTAGCCCTTACTCCCTTATCCTATTCCTCTTTTATTCCCTTATTCAATTTCTCTCTCATCCTGTTATTCCCTTCTTTACCCATTCATTCATCGTCTTACTCCTTTATCCCATTTTTATTTTATTCTCTCACTCCTCACTCCTTTCCCTTTCTGCCGACGTACGAGCTGCTGCCCCCCGCCCCCCCCTTCCTCTCCCCTCCCCACCTCCTCCCCACCCACGCTGTCCTCCCTTACTAAAGTGACGACAGTTGTGCTGAATAAAGCGAAAGCTCCTGTTCACTTACCCACCCACCCACCCACCTACCCACCTACCTGCCTCAACCTATCAACCCCACCTACCTTTCTCAACCCATTCACCCAGCCATCAACTCACTCAACCATTCACTCAGCTATTACCTACCTACCTCAACCTATCATCCACCATCTCAACCCATTACCCCACCTACCCACCCACCCACTTTAACCCATCACACACCTACCCATCCGCCCACCTCAACCCATTCCACCTACCCATTCACCCACCTCAACCTACCCACCCAACTACTCACCTATTCACTTCAACCTACCCACCTACCCACCAACCCACCTCAACCCACCAACCCACCTCACCCACCCACCTACCCACTAACCCACACCCCAACCCTAGTTACTACCAAATACCGTCACTCTCCAATCCATACCACCACCCCCACCCACCCACCCACCTTCCCAACCCTTGTAGCCAGCATCCCTCCCCCCCCCCTCCACTCCTACATAGCAAAGCGTGCTGACTTCATGCTTGCAATTTCCTGTCACGCTAGAAACAAGTTGGCTTCGAAGGCCTGTCCCGGTTTGTTAAGAACTGCGGAGCGTTTTCCCGTTTTCTGTGACAGCGGAGCGGCGTCGGTTAGAGGTGCTGTTTAGCTTATTTTTTTCTATTTTTTCTTCTTCCTCTTATTCTTCTTGTTTTATTTCTTTCACTAGATGTATCCGGTGTATCATAGTTTTATTTCAAAGATGTTGATTACTTCGTGTTTTCTTTTTTCGAGGTTTCTTACGTAATGAAGAAAAAAATAATATTTTACATTGAAACAAATTTCTGAAACGTCAGCTGCCATTTTTCTCTCATTTACTTCCATATTTCGTCGATCAGCTGTTCGCGTCTGGGCGTCTGCGTTCGATTTAGAACATTTGTCGGGAATAAATTTACGTCTCCTGTCTCAACTCAAAAGAAAATAGCCATTATCAGTGTTCATATCTTGTCTTTTGTTTACGTTCCTGGGAGACGAAGCTCCTCTCCGCAAAGTTCAACAGAAAAACAGTGAAAGTTAAACAACCAAGAAAAACATTGAAACAAAAGTAATAAGAAAGAAAGAGGGGATGGCCAACAAGAGGAAAGAACGAATGAAAGAAAAATAAGAAAAACAAAAAAAAACGTCTCTTTTACAAATATTAACTAAGAAAACGGTATTATCAACCCAGAAAAAATATATAGGAACAAAACTGATAAGATAAAAGGACAGAAAATCAACAACAAAAAGAAATTAAAGAGGAAAGGCCTAGATAAGAAGAAAAACAAAGACAAAAGAAGGTCGTCTCTACGCTCGCTCCGTCCGTGATCGAAGCGCTGATAATGAGGCAGCGAAACCAGCTCATCAGACCAGAATTAGTTCACTGAATCATGTAGTTTTCGAATAACACTCATTAGAACAAGTCGGAGTGCTGATTGGACAATGCATTTTATTTTCTCTTGTTTTCCTGTCTCCCTTTTCCACCTATTTTCTTTTAATCACTAGTACAATCAGACGCCAATTAGGACATTTGTGTTCATCAATTTAATTTTTTTTCTCTCTCTCTCTCCTTTTTTTTTTTTTTTTTTTTTTTTAGTTCTCTGTTTACCAAACCCGCATCGAGCGCTCAAATTCTAATCGGTGTTTTAATTCCGTTGTTTTATAAATACAGTTTTAATGGACTCGCCCTGTCAGTCAAATCCTTCACACTCACAGACGCATTTGCAAATCACGAGTGTACACACACACAGACGCACGCACGTACGGAAGGCACGAACACACACACACAGATTATTATTATTGATAATATTATTGTTGTTTTGTTGTTATCTTTATTATTATCATCATCATCATCATCATTATTGCTATTGTTATACTTGTTACTTTTTTCATCATCATCATCATATTATGATAATTATTATTATATTATTATTAATAGTAGTACCATTATTATTATGATTATTATCATCATTATCATTATTATTACTATTATTATTATTATCATTATTATTATCGTAATTTCCGTCACCATTATAGCCAAATAAATTATATAGTTGATAATGACAACAGTGTTCATATGGTAATGACAGTAATAGTAAGAATGAT
>NW_020870365.1:576799-579299 GCF_003789085.1 Penaeus vannamei
AGTGACAGGCAGTCCGTGAAATACTGGAGTCAATTATGCATGATATATTGCCATTACCATCAGTGATAATAAATCATATCGTCATGACCAACGCTATCACGTGATCAGGATCATCATTATCATTCGCAACATTATTATTATCATTATTGTAATCATTAGTATTATCATCGGTATCATTATTTTGGTATCATTACTATTATTATTTTTATTGTTATTATTATTGCTATCATTATTATCATTATTATTATTATTATTATTATTATTACCATTATTATATTATCATTATTATCATTATATTATTACTATTACTAAATCATTGATAATATTATCAAATTTATCATCATTATAGTTGTCATATTATCATCATTATAATTATCATTATTATCATATATTCAATATTATTACATTATCTTTATTATCATTGTCATAATTACGATTTCTATGTTAATGACTGCCATTATCATTTCATTTTTATTATTATTTTATTAATTTATTATTTTCATTAATAATTATTATTAATGATCATTGATACCGTTTTTTCTATTGCAATCATTATTGTTATCATAATCAATATCATTATCACTATCATCAACTTACATTACCGTTACTCTTACCATTGTAAAATAATTCAAATTATTCATTATAGTAATTATCATATCATCATATCATTGTTATTATTGTTGTTATTCTTATATTACATTATTATTATCGTCATTATCATTATTGCATTATTATTATTATTATTATTATATTATTATTATTATTATTATTATTATATAATAATATTATTTATTGCTATTATTATTTTCTATTGTTTCATCTTTATAATTATCATTTACTGTTACAATTATTATCAATTGATTATATAATTATATCATCATTATCATATCATCATTACCATAGTCATTATCAGTTTCATTATTATTGTATGGTATATTGTATTATTACTATCATAATAATCATCATTATCATATAATATTAGATAATCATATGATAGTTATTATTGATTATATGGATACTAATACATTTACTATAATCATTATTACTATCATTGTCATTGAATAAATTTTTCTATCCTCATTACATTCAAGTTATTATTTTATTGTTGTCATATGGTTGGTTATTATCATCATCATTGTTATCATTGTTAATCATTATTATTATTCATTAATCATATCATTATTATATTTATTGTTATATGTTCTTATTAATTTCATTGTTATTAATATTATTAATGTTTATTATTGTTGATTATGTTATTTATTAATTGTTATATTATCATTATTATTATTGTTATTATTATCATTATCATTATTATTAATATCATTTTTATTACTGTTATTATTGTTTTTGTTGTTATTATCATTGTTATTGTTAAAAATGTTGTTGTTGTTATCATTATCATTAATTTCACCATTTTTGTTATTCTCATCATTGTCGTTGTTATTAATGTAATTAATTGTGTCATCACTGTCATTATTACCATTATCATTATCTTTACCATTATTATTACCATCATTACTCTCTCTCCTCTCCTCTCCCTCCCTCCCTCCCTCCCTCCCTCCTCCCTCCCTCCCTCTCCCTCTCTCCCTCTCTCCTCTCTCTCTCTCTCTCTCTCTCTCTCTCTCTCTCTCTCTCTCTCTCTCTCTCTCTCCCTCTCCCTCTCCCTCTCCCTCTCCCTCTCCCTCTCCCTCTCTCCTCTCCCTCTCCCTCTCCCTCCCTCCTCCCTCTCCCTCCCTCCTCTCCCTCTCCCTCTCTCTCTCTCTCTCCGCCTTTCCCTCACGGAGCATAAATTCCTTAATGGGTCTGAATACTAACAGTGTTGTGATGGCCCCTAACTCTATTTATACGCCGTAAGTTCACTCACTAAAAGCATTCAGAGGCTTCTATCCAATTTAGCATCGGATTTTTAAACGGACGTCTTGAGGTGCTGAATTAATTCTCAAGTTCCACTTAGTGTTTCACGAGAAGAGTGTTTTAAATGAAGCGTTAAAGGGAGTCGATTTTTTTTTTTTTTTTTATCGGGGGAGGGGGGGTTGGTAGGGTGGGGGTGGGAGGGGATGCGAGAGGACTAGGGGTAAGTGTGGTTCCCCTTTTCCTATCGGTGATTTGTCGTTTTCTCTCTCTCTCTCTGTCTCTGTCTCTCTCTCTATCTATCTATCTATCTATCTATCTATCTATCTGTGTATATCTATCTATCTCTATCCGTCATTCTCTCTTCTCTCTCTCCTCTCTCTCTCTCTCTCTCTCTCTCTCTCTCTCTCACTCTCTTCTCTCTCTCTCTCTCCTCTCTCTCTCTCCTCTCTCTCCTCTCTCTTTCTTCTGTCACACACACACACACACTTCTATCTATCACACATTCTACTTCTCTATTTACCTTCTCGTCTCCTCTCTCTCTCTCTCTCTCTCTCCTCTCTCTCTCTCTTCTCTCTCTCTCTCTCTCTCTCTCTCTCTCTCTCTCTCTCTCTCTCTCTCTCTCTCTCTCTCTCTCTCTCTCTCT
>NW_020870365.1:584299-589299 GCF_003789085.1 Penaeus vannamei
AGGAGGGAAGGATAGGGGTAAGAAGGAGGGGCGGGGGTGAGAGACAGGTAGGGGGAGGGGTGATCTTTCTCATGCTTACATGTATTGAAAATCTTTTGTATTTTTTTTTTTTTTCTTTCTTTCTTTCTTTCCCTTTTTCTCTTCCCATTTCTTTGTTTTCTACGCTGATATCCCCCCTCATCTCTTTGTTTCATTATCTCCTTTTCCTCATCTACCTTTCTATTTTCTTTCTTTGTTTCTTTACATCGTCTACTCCCCATCTTCCCTGCTTCCGTACCCTTCCTTTTATCCATTCTCTAATTAATTTCAGTTCTTATTCATCTCCTGTTCTCTCCTAATTTTCACTCACTCTTTCGTTCTCATTATCAACCCGATCCCTGCCAGTCCTTTGCCCCCTCCCTGCCGACTCTGCCCCTCCCCTACCAACCCCTGCCGACTCTGCCACTCCCCTACCATCCCTGCCGACTCTGCCACGCCCCTCCCCTACCAACCCCTACCACTGCCACCCCCCCCTACTACCCCCTACCATCCCCTACTGCCACCCCCTCCCCTACCCCTCCCTACCACCCCTGCCACGCCCTCCCCTACCAACCGGACCACTGCCACGCCCTCCCTACCATCCCTGCCCACCCCTCCCCTACCATCCCCCTACCACTGCCACCCCTCCCCTACCATCCCCTCCACTGCCACACCCCTCCCCTACCACCCCTGCCACACCCTCCCCTACCACTCCCTGCCACGCCCCTCCCTACAATCCTACCACTGCCACGCCCCTCCCCTACCATCCCCTCCCTACCAACCCCTACCACCCCTGCCACACCCCTCCCCTACCACCGCCTGCCACCCCCCCTACCATCCCCTACCAGTCCCCTGCCACGCCCCTCCCCTACCAACCCTACCACCCCCTGCCACGCCCCTCCCCTACCAACCCCTACCACCCCCTGCCACGCCCTCCGCGCACCAGGGATGCCTACAAAAGAACATCATCTAATCCAGAAGGAACATTAGAAATTCCAAACGGAGAAGAGGAAAAACTTTAAATTGGATCTGCAACAAAGTCTTTGTGAATGGAGGCAGCCGGTATGATAGTGCATGCCGCCTGCCCTTGGGACCTGCGCACAAAGGAGCCCCGGATTAATATGTATAAGTCAGGGCTGTGTGTGTGTGTGTGTGTGTGTGTGTGTGTGTGTGTGTGTGTGTGGTGTGTGTGTGTGTGTGTGTGTGGTGTGTGTGTGTGTGTGTGTGTGTGTGTGTGTGTGACTGTGTGTGGGGTAGGGGGGGTATGTGTGTAAGTGTGTGCTTGTGTACATGCGTGTGTGTGTGTGTGTGTGGAGGGGGGTGTATGTGTGCGTGAGTGCTTGTGTATGTGCATGACTGTGTGTGTGTGGGGGGGGTGTCTATGTGCAAGTGTGCGCTTGTGCGTGGAGGAGAGAAACATGTTTGGGAGACGAAAAAACAGAGAGTAAAGGAGGAACCTAGCAAAGGAGGGGAGAAGAGAGAAAAGACAGAGGAAGTAGAGAAGTAGAGGAAGAGTGAATGAAAGAGAAAAATAGCGAGAAGCAGAGAGAGAAGAGAAAGGACGAAGGAGAGAACGAGAGCAATGCACAAGACAAAGACAGACCCGGGCAAGCGAAATGTAGATATGAATTTATTCATGTTCCTGTCGGTTTATCTCGCTATGTTAAAGACTGCACATCCATGCACATCCATGCACATGTCTGCCTACCGTCGTGTGTCTCTCTGCAGACGCGTGTCTATGGATGCGTGGACGTGTGTGAGGAACCTGAAGAGTAATTGCATATGTAAGCTTTTGTTGGCGAGCGGCAGAGAGACTCGAACGAAGGACAATGTTGGGTATTTCCTCTTCGTGGCGTTAATTCACCTTGTAATTCCTTTCGTCGATGCGATCAAATAGGAGGCCGTTCGTACGAGGCAGCGCTCGGGAATAGGAGAATGGTCGCCTCTCTAGTACAAAAAAGTTGGTCTCATATCCATCCGGACGTAAGGGACATGTTTTGAAGAGAAACATGCTTACTAAGCCGCGGGATGATGCGGTAGGGTGACCAGTTCCTTTCCGCCACGACTTTGACCCTAGCATGCTGACGTCAGCATACCAGGGCTCATTTACAGCTGAGTCGACTGAGAGGGGCAGCCGGGCGCGAACCCAGGACCATGCGATTGCAAAGCCAGCGCTCTACTACTGAGCAATGCCACCTCTCTAGTACACCGCAAAAAG
This sequence comes from Penaeus vannamei, assembly GCF_003789085.1. Classification (NCBI taxonomy): domain Eukaryota; kingdom Metazoa; phylum Arthropoda; class Malacostraca; order Decapoda; family Penaeidae; genus Penaeus; species Penaeus vannamei. The sequence continues at coordinate 586,536 of NW_020870365.1, forward strand.
GGGGGGGGTGAATCAGGCTGGATATGATAGTTGTATCCTATGTCGACATTTGCTCGATTGTCATTCCTCACTACAGATTGGAAGTTCCCTTGCATCTCCAAAGTATTGCAAACTAAACCTCTAACTATTGTTTTTCTTAACATTTTTTATACATTGTAACAACTTCGGCGTGAAGTTACGTTGCACAGCTGTTCTTCATAGAAAAATCAGAGATACCGCGGCATCAGCGGTTTTAAAATAACAAGAAAATGATGATGAAAAATTAGATAAATGATAGCGAATAATGCGTGAACTACAAATAAGAGAAAATGTTTGATAAATGACATCTGGTAAGGGAATAACAATATATATATATATATATATATATATATATATATATATATATATATATATATATATATATATCATCCTTCTAATATACGTGTCAAAGTTTAATATACTTATGGAGTAAGTCATATATTGCTAACACCAAATTGGAATGCACAGCACATAGCAATATCTTAATCATACACAAATAAAACCAAAATATATCCAATACTCCCCATGCCCATGTTTAATACATAACACAAACCAATATGTAACATATACCAATTAACGTTGCTAATTTTGAGATACGACATGCTATTGCACAACCAACGACGATATGTAAAAAAGATACCAATAAAGAGTAAAATTTCTAGTAAAACAATTTCGAGAAACAGCATATTATTGTAAAATCAACGACGATATACAAAATAAAGTCAATAAAGAGTAAAAAGTCTAGTAATGAAATTTAAGATCGGCAAACTGTTGTCAACCAACGACGATAATGTTAAAATGCTAATAAAAAGTAAAAAATCTAGTTTTAAAAAAAACGGTATATTATTGTAAAAAATGCCAATGAAAGGTAAAAAGTCTAGTAAAACAAATTAAAAACACGGTATACTCTTGCAAAACCACCGACGATATTTTAAAAAGATGCCAATAAAAGTCAAGAGTCTAGTATAAAAAAAAAAAAAAAAAAAAAAAAACTGTATACTATTGTATAAAAAAGCCAAAAGGAAGTTAGAAGTCTAGTTAAAATACCAACATTCAAAAAAAGGATACCAATAAAAAGCAAAAAGTTGAAATGCCACTTTGTCCCCCATCTTGCAGTGTGAAGAAGGCCGTGTCTTTAGCATGAGGCGGAACACTTCACACTTATCAGGAGCATCACATCCTGTCATTAAGCTTTTAACCCTACTTCATAAGATATTTTTTCCTTCGTAAGTGACAGGTTGTTAAAAAATCTATATGATAAGAAATTTTCGCATCGACAGAAGGGAAGAGGAAGAAGAAGGAGAGGGGGGGGGAGGGGAGGGGAGAAAAAAAAGGGTGAGAGGAGGGAGGGGAAAAAATCGTAATTGCATCAACGCCAAAAATTAAAAGATAATAAGAGGTTCCAAACTTTAGATGGGTGTATCTTTTCTTTATCTTTTTTTTTATCTCTGTGAAGACGTAGCTCCCTTCTTCCCCTCCCCTCCCCTCCCCTCGTCCTTTTCCCCTTCTCTCCCTCCCCTCCCCTCCCCTCCCCTATCCTTTGCCGCCTTTCCCCTTTCTTGCACTTCCTTTCTCTCCCTTACTCTCTCCCTATCCCCCCCATTTCTTCCTTCCCTCCCCTCTCCAGACATGAACTCACCCCACTCTTTCCCCTCTCCCCCTTCCTCCTCCGAAACCTCTACCAACCCACCTTCACCCCCTTCCCTCTCTGTGCCTTTCCCCTCTTCTCAACCTTACCCCACATGTCCCCTCCTCTATTTCCCTATTGAACTCTCCCCTCTCCACTCACGAAACCTCATCAACCTTAACCCCACATTCCCCCTCTTTTCTTCCCTAGCCCACTCTCCCCACTCGACTCATGAAACCTCACCAACCTTAACCCTACATTCCCCTCTTTTCTTCCCTAGCCCACTCTCCCACTCGGAAACCTCATCAACCTTAACCCCACATTTATCTCTTTCTTACCCCACTCTGCCCTCTCCACTCACGAAACCTCATCAACCTTAACCCCACATTACCCCTCTCTACTTCCCCTCTCTACTTCCCCCCTCACCACTCACGAACCTCATCCCACCCCTCTCCTACCACTAGACTTCGCTACCCCACTCCCTCACCCTTTCTCCAAACCTCATCTTCCCCCACTTCCCCTCCTCCGCTTCCAACCCCCTCAAGCACACTTCACCCTTTCCCTACCACTCCACTTCCCCCTTCTCCACTTTCCCCACCATTTCACCTCCCTTACTCCACTTTCCCCCGCCACGTTACCTTCCCCACTCCACCGTCCCCAACACTTTACTTCCACCACTCCACTTTCCCCACCACTCCACCTTCCCCAACTACACTTTCCCCCATCTCCACCTTCCCCCATCACTCCATTCCCCCCCCACTCCACCTCCCCCACTCCCCCACCACTTCACCCCCCCCCCACATCTCCGCTTTCCGCCACTCCACCTTCCCTACTCCTACTCCCCAACAAGTCCGCCTCCCCCCTCCCTCAACCCTCCCCTCTCTCTCTAATAGGTTAAAGGATTTTGAATAAGCTTGTGTTGCCCCCCTGCCCCCTGCCCCTCTCCTCCCTGCCCTTTCCCTACCCCCTGCCCTCCCCCTACCCCCTGCCCCTTCCTCTACCCCCTTTCTCTTATCATCTCCTTTCTTCAACACTTAGTATTCTCTACTGTTGTTTATTTGTACCTGATAATATTCATTTAGCAGTTTTTCTTTTCTTGTGCTTTTTCATTATGTATTT
>NW_020870365.1:604299-609299 GCF_003789085.1 Penaeus vannamei
GAGGCTGAAGGTAATTGCGGAGGGCCACTTTCTCCTCCCTGGCCGAGAATTTGTTTAGGGCCAAGACTCCCAGGTGGCCCTCGCGCTCTGAGGACGGCCGGACCCCAGCCTCCTCTTGCGGGATCCGATCCTTTTGGGGGCAAAGGCTTTTCCGTTTCCCCTTCTTCCTATTCTTCTTTTTCTTTTTCTTTTTCTTTTTCTTTTTCTTTTTCTTTTTTTTTCTTCTTCTTTTCTTCTTCTCTTTCTTTCTTCTTCTTCTTCTTCTTCTTCTTCTTCTTTTTTCTTTTTTCTTTTCTTTTTCTTTTTCTCTTTTTCTTTTCTTTTCTTTTCTTTTTTTTTTTCTTTTTCTTTTTCTTTTCTTTTTCTTTTTCTTTTCTTTTTCTTTTTCTTCTCTTTTCTTTTTCTTTTTTCTTTTTTCTTTTTCTATTTCTTTTCTTTTTTCCTTTTCTTTCTTTTTCTTTTTCTTTTTCTTTTTTTCTTTTTCGCTTTTCTTTTTCTTTTCTTTTTCTTTTTCTTTTTCTTTTTCTTTTTCTTTTTTCTCTTTGTCTTTTTTCTTCTTTCCCTTTCTTTTCTTTTTTCTTTTCTTCTTTTCTTTTCTTTCTCTTCTCTTCTTCTTCTTTCTTTCTTTTTCTTTTCTTTTTTTTTCTACTTTTTCTTCTTCTTTCTTCTTCTTCTTTTCTTCCTTTCTTCTTCTTCTTTTCTTTCTTCTTTTCTTTTTTTCCTTCCTTCTTTCTTCTTTCTTTTCTTCTCTTCTTTCTTCTTTTCTTCTTTCTTTCTTCTTCTTTCTTCTTCTTTTTCTCTTCTTCTTCTTCTTCTTTTCTTCTCTTTTTTTCTTCTTTCTTCTTCTTCTTTCTTCTCTTCTTCTTTCTTCTTCTTCTTTCTTCTTCTTCTTCTTCTTCTTCTTCTTCTCTTTCTTTCTTCTTCTTCTTCTTCTTTTTTTTCTTCCTTCTCTTCTTCTTCTTCTTCTTTTCTTCTTCTTCTTCTTCTTCTTCTTCTTCTTCTTCTCTTCTTCTTCTTCTTCTTCTTTATTTTCTTTTATTATTCTTTTTAGGGGGAAGGTTTTTGTTTAAGCTTGATTCTTTTTTACCTGATTTGCTGTTTTTCTTTCTTAGTTTTAGGGGAAGGTTTTGTTTGTTTGTTTGTGTGTCTGTACCTGAGTTTTGTTTGTTTTTCTTATTCCCTTCTGAGAGATGAAGTTTCATGTGTGTTCCGTCTTCTTGCTGCCGTTATTTTTTGTTTACCTTTTGTGTTTGTTTGTTTGGTATGTTTGCTTTTTATCCAAGTTCTTTCATTTTCTTTTCATATTTTCTTCGTTTGTGACGTGAGATGCTTTAGACATGACTCTTTGGGGGCCTGAACGTTCTCTCTTCTTTTCGCGTTCGATTCAGCGCCTTTATCCTCTGCCTCTTTCTTTTCCGAACTCTATCTTTACCTCTTGTTCTTCCTCTCTCTGTTCCTGCTTTCTCTCCCTCTCTCATTCTTTTTTTCTTCTTTTTAAGTTTCTCTTTCTTCTCAATTTATTCATTTCTTTATTCTCCTTCAACACCCTTTTTTCCTCCTCTCATCTTTCTCCATTCGTTCTCACACACACACATATATGAAAGGTGGACTAATGTAGTGGCGCATTTATGAATGTGTGCGTGTGGGTGTGTATGTGTGGTGGTTGTGTGTTTGGTGTGTGTGTGGTGTGGTGTCTGTGGTGTGGTGTGTGTGTGTTGTGGCTGTGTGTGTGTGTGTGGTGTGTGTGGTCTGTGTGTGTGTGTGTGTGTGTGTGTGTGTGTGTGGTGTGTGTGTGTGTGTATGTGTGGTGTGTGTATGTGTGGTGTGTGTGTGTGGTGTGTGTGTGTGTGGTGTGGTGTGTGGTGTGTGTGTGTGTGTGTGTGTGTGTGTGTGTGTGTGTGTGGCGTGTGTGTGTGTGTGTGGTGTGTGTGGTTGTGTGTGTGTGTGTGTGTGTGTGTGTGTGTGTGTGTGTGTGGTGTGTTGTGTGGTGTGTGTGTGTGTGGTGTGGTGTGTGTGTGTGTGTGTGTGTGTGTGTGTGTGGTGTGTGTGGTGTGTGTGTGTGTGTTGTGTGTGGTGTGGTGTGTGTGTGTGTGTGTGTATGTGTGGTGTGTGTGTATGTGTGGTGTGTGTGTGTGTGGTGTGTGTGTGTGTGTGTGTGTGTTGTGTGGTGTTGTGTGTGTGTGGTGTGTTGGTGTGGTGTGGTGAGTGTGTGTGTGTGTGTGTGTGTGGTGTGTGTGTGTGTGTGGTGTGTGTTGTGTGTGTGTGTGTGTGGTGTGTGTGTATGGTGTGTGTGTGTTATGGTGTGTGTGTGTGTGTGTGGTGTGTGTGTGTGTGTGGTGTATGTGTGTGTATGGATAATTATATTTTCTCCTACTGATGACACGTATACAAATAATATATATTTCGCTAACTACTTTGCCAATATATCGGGGAAATTTTCAAAATAGAGTACACATTTTCTTCAAAATTTCAATCTCACGACATGCCCTTGAAACTGATATTCACATACTATATTATGCACATCTACATGTATGGTGTGTGTGCATGTATCTTTACTTACATAAACATATATATTTTGATGCATATATATCTATATATATACATATATGTATGTTACTAATATATATATATATATATATATATATATATATATATATATATATATATAATATATATATATATATATATATATATATATATTATATTGTTTTGAACAATAAGGACCTTCATATTGCATTCGCGCCTTTTTGAATCACTGCAATGTCACCCACATCACCAATATTTAAGAAGCATCATAATAAAAATTACCTTTGCGTTTCTACAAATACCTTCACGCACTACAAACACCCCTCACTCTCTCACTATAAAGCCCACACCACAACGCTATAATCACCATCATTTCACCGTCACCATCATTAGATCAATCCATTCATCATCACTACACTTACCCGCCCATGCCACTGTCTTCCTCACACCCTCGCATCTCCACTTAAAATCCACACTCACACAGCCACATTCACCCACCATAAAAAAGAAATCACAGCCCACCGCCACTCCTACAAACTCACCATCACTCCACCATAAAGAAACACACACACACACACACAATACATAGCGCCCTCCCCATTCCCCCTCCTCCACTTCCCCACGCGACGGAAACACTCCTTTCTCCCCCCCTCCCCTCCTCCCTCTACACTCCTACCTCCCCTCCTCCTCCCCCCCACCCACGCGACGGGAAACACTCCTACCTCCCCCCTCCTCCCCCCCCAATCCCCACGCGACGGAAACACTCCCATCTCCCCCTCCCCTCCTCCTCCCCCACACCCCCACGCGACAGAAACACTCCCTATCTCCCCCTCCCCCATTCCCCCTCCCCCTCCCCCACGCGACGGAAACACTACCCCCCCCCTCCTTCCCCCATTCCCACGCGACGGAAACACTCCCCCCCTTTCCCCCTCTCCCTCCTCCCCTTCTCCCCCACGTGACGGGAAACACTCCTACGTTCCCCCTCCCCCCCCTCTCCCCCATTTCCATAACAGGCCCTTAAACGCGGAACGATAGCGCCGATCCTCTCGTTCTCCCTTCGCCAAAATCGTCAGTTCACATTAACGAGGACACATTCGACCCCCACACCCCTTCCCCTTCAACTTCCCTTCCCCTCCCCTCGGTTTTCGACTCACACTGCCCCTCCGCTAAGCCTCCCTTTCTCCTCATCCTGCCCCCCCCTCCCTCTGACCGTCCACTTTCCCCTGCGCCTACCCCTCCCCTGCCCCTACACTTTCCCCTACCCCTATCCCTCCCCTCCCCCTACCCTTCTCCAACCCCTATCTCTACCCCTCCCCCTGCCCCTACACTTCCCCTGCCCCTCTACACCGCCTCCCCTCCCCTTTCCCCCTTCCTTAGGCCTTCGACCCACCTCCCTCTCCTCCCCGTCGGCACCCCTTCGGCTCCGCCCCCCTGCCCCCCCCACCCACCCCTCCCGTTCTTCCGTTATCCCTCTTTTGGGTTGGTCATGAACACGTTTAGGCGACGGATCAGAGCGGGTTCCTGGGATGCCTCGTGTCCGAAGGATAGACGTGCATAAATGTCCATACATACATATTACATACACGTGCATACCTGCGTGGATATATTTGGTCTACACGCATACTTACTTTATATGCAAGAACATATATAGTATATACGGATACTATATTATGTCCTTGCATAGATATGTATTTATAAAGCGGTATGTATGAACACTAAATATATAAACACATGAAAATAAAAACAGCCACAGTAAGAACAGAAAATAAATGTTACGTTTCGATCTCTTCACGTTCTCCTCTTCAGACGAAAATTAACCAAAATTATTTGTTTGAAGAGGAACTCGTGAAGATTTCGAAACGTTACGTTTATTTTCTGTTCTTACTATGGCTGTTCTCATTTTCCTTTATGTGTACATGTCACTGTGTTTGTGCTTGTGTTCATATATATACAAATATGTTCATTCATAGTGCGCATGTAATAATCCATAGACATACATACAACATCCATGAATATGTACATATATTCCTATAAGCATAGACACATACATAAAAGTTTTTTTTTTACCCACACGTGCAAATGTAAATACAAAATCACGTGCAGACAGTTATACACAGAATTACAATCAAACGTCTAAACGCCTTTACTTATCCAAATATCTTCCTTATCCACTCCTTATCCATATTCTTCCTTATCGCTTATCCAAAAAATTACACACGTACCTAGAAACACAAACATTATACATTTATGATCACAGAAAAAATGAAATCGAATTAAACAAATATAGCCAATTGGATAAATAAATAAACATACATGCATCTCCGCAAGGTCAACACAGCTGACATTCAAGGATGATACTTCTGTTTGAGTTGACCTTCCATTATGTAGGGTCAAGAGAGAGAGAGAACGCGAGAGAGAGAGAGAGAGAGAGAGAGAGAGAGAGAGAGAGAGAGAGAGAGAGAGAAGAGAGAGAG
>NW_020870365.1:624299-659299 GCF_003789085.1 Penaeus vannamei
AAGAGAGAGAGAAAGAGAGAGAAAAAAAGAGAGAGAGAGAGAGAGAGTAAAACAAGGAAGGATAAACTAAGGTGATGAGAGAGAGAATAAAGGTAGAGTGAATTTAGATTTTTTTAATAAGAATAGAAAAAGATAAAATCAGAATGAGTGAAAGAGAGCAAAATCGAGTAAACCAAAACTGGAATAATGAGAGTAAGAAAAAGAAAAGGAGGCGAACAAGAGAGAGAGAGAAAGAGTAAAACGTAAAACGGATAATAAAAAATATGATAAGAAAAGAATCTATTTACTTTACTTTCTTTAAAAGGAGCAATATAGATATATATTTTTTCTTAATTCATTGATTTTTCCTCATCTACCTATTCATCTATTCGCTTACTCATTCATTCATCTAAACATTTTTTTAAAAATCGCCAATTCAGTCACAATTCAGTTTTTTTTTTTTTCTTTTTGTTTTACATAACCAAATCTGATGATAAGAGGATCTGTAGAATTTAGCTGGAAGTAAATATAGTATCAAAAGAAAAAGTTATAAGGAAAAACAGCACATGAAAGAGGCTCCATAAAATCATAAAACGCAGGCAAGTAGAAAAGCACACTTGCGGAAAGTATGAAAAAATGTTTAAAAATGGTCATGGTAACCCTCTAAACCAGTGGATGCCAGAGTACAGCAAAAAATAAAATAAAATAAAATAATGATAATAATGATAATGATGATAATAATAATAATAATAATAATAATAATAATAATAATAATAATAAAATAATAATAATAAATATGATGATAATAATATAATAATAATAATTATATAATGATAATAATAATAATAATAATAATAATAATGATAATAATAATAATAATAATAATAATAATAATAAATAATGAAATAAAATGTATGATGACATAAACTTCACGACATAAAAAAAACGGGAGACCCAGAACGAGAAGCAAAACAAATTTATTTTCCTCATATATACACAAAAAAAAGGAAAACGAAACAAAACAAAAAAAACATTAAGTACGATAAGAGAACACCATTGTCTTATTTTTCCCACTTTTTCTCTTGCTTTCATGTTGTTGATTCTTTCATAAAAGGATAAAACTTTGTAATTTTAACTCCAGGAATGTTTACAGCTCAAGGGGCTCCGTTGGCAAGGAGGCTGCGAGACTCTGCATTTCCGTGTGGCTCTTGAGGGGACACAGGAGGAGGAGGAGGTGTGATGAATGTAAAGTTTCCATGGTGATGTGAGGGGAGAGGAGGAGGAGGAGGAGAAGGAAGAAGGTGGAGGGGAGAAGAGTAGGGGGAGGAGGAGGAGGAAGAGGGGGCAGGTGAGGAGAAGAGAAGGAGGGGAGAAGAGAAGGGAGGAGGAGGAGGAAGAAGAGGGGACAGGTGAAGGAAGAGGGAGAAGAGGAAGGAGGGAAGGGGGAGAGGAGAAGGGATGAGGAGAGAAGGAGAAGGGAGGAGGCGGAAGAGAGGGAGGAGGTTAGGAGGACGGGAGAGAAAGGTGGAGAAAAGAAGTTTAGAGATGAGAGAAGAGGAGGAAAGAGACGGAAGTAGGAGGAGGGGAGAAGAGAAGAGAAGAATAGGAGGAGGAGGAGAGAAGAGAAAAACGTACAAAGGGGGAAGGGAAAGAGAACGTGGCAGCCGAACAGTAGAGGAAAGAGACAGAGGAAAGAACAGAAACGGAGGAGAAAGGAAAACAGTATAAGAGAGAAAGAGAGGAGGAGAAGGAGAGAGAAAGCGAGAAGGAGAGGGTGCGGAAAAGAAAGAGGAGAGCATAGGAGGCAAGCAAAGCAAGGAAGAAGAGAGAGAAGGAGAGCATAGGAGGCAAAGCAAAGGAAGAAGAGAGAGGAGGAGGAAGAGGAGGCAAAGCAAAGCAAAGGAAGAAGAGAGAGAAGAGAGCAAGGAGGCAAAGCAAAGAAGAGGAGAGAGAAGGAGAAGAGGAGGCAAAGCAAAGAAGAAGAGAGAGGGGAGGAAGAGGGAGGCAAAGAAGGAGAAGAGAGAGGAGGAGAGCATAGGAGGCAAAGCAAAGGAAGAAGAGAGAGAAGGAGAGCATAGGAGGCAAAGAAAGGAAGAAGAGAGAGAAGGAGGCATAGGAGGCAAAGCAAAGCAAAGGAAGAAGAGGAGAGAAGGAGGAGAGAGGAGGCAAAGAGCAAAGGAAGAAGAGAGAGAGGAGAGCATAGGAGGCAAAGCAAAGGAAGAAGAGAGAGGAGGAAGAGGAGGCAAAGCAAAGGAAGAAGAGAGAGGAGGAGGAAGAGGAGGTTACACGCACGAGTACCTTTACAAACACTGTAGCGGGCAGGAGGCATGAAGGCGTGTGTGCGTGAAAAATGTGTGCATACTCCCAGACCCACACGGACATCATGGAACGCACGAACTTGCAAACACAGATGGTAAGGAAAAGAAGAGGAGAGTATGATAGGAGAGCAAAGCAAAGCAAGAAGAAGAGAGAGAGGGAGGAAGAGGAGGCAAAGCAAAGCAAAGGAAGAAGAGAGAGAAGGAGCATAGGAGGCAAGCAAGGAAGAGAGAGAGAAGGAGGAAGAGGAGCAAAGCAAAGAAGAAGAGAGGAGGAGAAGAGGAGGCAAAGCAAAGGAAGAAGAGAGAGGAGGAGAAGAGGAGGCAAAGCAAAGGAAGAAGAGAGAGAAGGAGAGCATAGGAGGCAAAGCAGGAGAGCAAGGGAGAGAAGCAAAAAGAAGAGAGAGAAGGAGAGCATAGGAGGCAAAGCAAAGCAAAGGAAGAAGAGAGAGAAGGGAGAGCATAGGAGGCAAAGCAAAGAAGAAGAGAGAGAAGGAGGAGAGAGGCAAGCAAAGGGAAAGAGAGAAGGAGGAGGAAGAGGAGTTACACGCACGAGTACCTTACAAACACTGTAGCGGGCAGAGGCATGAAGCGTGTGTGCGTGAAAAATGTGTGCATACTCCCAGACCCACACGGACATCATGGACACGCACGAACTTGCAAACAAACACAGATGCACAAAAAGTTATTGAAGTACACAAAAAAAAAAACATTTATCTCCCAAATCACACGCGCGCATACAGAAGCGCAAACAAATATATTCAGACATGATACGTAAACACATTCTGCACATCAACACGATAATACACACACACACGAACACACAGACAATCACACACTGACACACACATACGACAACACACACAACAAACACACACACACACGCAATGACACACACACACACACACATACACCACACACACACACACACACACACACACACACACACACACACACACACACACACACACACACACACACACACACACACACACACACCACACACACGCACACACACACACACACACACACGCACACACACACGTAACTTACCACGTAATATCAGTGACAGACGCGCCACAAGACCACAGGGACGTGATAAAACTGCGCGATTTGCGGGCCGGTTTCCCAAGGACGGTGGGCGGTAGGCGGTGGGCGTCGAGCTCGTCACAGAGGAGGCTACGCTGAGGACAAGCACAAAGGCTTTATTATTCCACAACTTTAACAATGCATTTTTTCATCATTTCAGCGTGGTTAGAAAGTGGCGTCATTATATTCCATATTATATATATATATATATATATATATATATATATATATATATATATATATATATATATATATATATATATATATATATATATATATATTATATATATAATATATATATAAATATTATAATTATATATATATATATATATATATATATATATATATATATATATATGTATATATATATATTATATATATTTTTTTTTTTTTTTTTTTTTTTTTTTTTTGGGGGGGTGTTTTGGTTTTTGTGTGTGTGTGTGTGTGTGTGTGTGTGTGCGTGTGTGTGCCTGTGTGTTTACGTTTCCACGCGCCCAAAACAAAGCTAAAATACAACCACAAAACAGAGACAAAATTCCCTCACACCCACATAACCACCTACACATTACCTACACACACCTACACACACACACACACACACACACACACACACAGACGCTCCCAACCCCTCAACCCCCTCCCACACACACACCTACACCTACGCCTACACTACACTCAAACACGCAGCCTCCCTCGCCCCATTCCGCTCTCAACCCCCAACCCCCTCCCACACACCACACCTACACCTACACACACCCCCCCTTCCGCCCCCCTCCCCCTCCCCAACCCCTCCCCCACACACCCTACACCTACACACACCTCCCCCCTCCGCCCCCCTCCCGCCCCCCCTCCTTTCGCCCCCCCCGTCAGCTGGGAAGAAAATAGAAGCAGGGCAGTAAATCCCGCCGCCGCCGCCGCTGAGTTACGCCCGCCATCCATACCCAGCCGGAGATGTTTGTCAGCAAGGATGAATCTCCCCGTGTTGGTCGTCTTGTGGGGGGGTGGGGTGGGGGTAAGGGGGAGGTGGTGGGGGTAAAGAGGGGTGTATGTGAAGGAGGAGAAGGGGAGGGGGGTTAAGGGGGGGTGGTGGGGGTAAAGGGGGGGGGTGAAGGAGGGGAAGGGGAGGGGGTTAAGGGGAGAGGAGGGGGTTAGGGGGAGGTGGTGGGGTGTAAAGGGGGGAGGGGAGGGGTTGGGGGTAAAGGGGGGAGGGGGAGGAGGTTAGGTGTAAAGGGAGAGGTGGTTGTGGGTAAAGGGGGTAGGGGGAAGGATAAAAGGGGGTAAGTGATTGGGTTTAAAAGGGGGAGGGGAATGGGAGAGCGGTTGGGGGTAAATGGCGTCAGGGGAGGGGGGGGATTAAGGGGGAGGGGTTGGGGCTAAAAGGGAGGGAATTGGGTGAAAAGGGGGGTTAGGTAGGGGAGGTCGGTTGAGTGACTGGTTGAGGGTGAGGATGAATAAGACAAATGAGAGAATGAGGGTGAATGAAGATGGCTTGAGGGGGGGAGGTGAAGGTGCGAACGAGGGCGTAGGGGGAGGGAGATGGAGTTGGAGGAGTGAGGGTGAAGTCGGTTAGATAAAGGTTGGAAAAGTGGAGTGAGGGTGAGTGAGCATGAGTAAGGGTGGGAGTGAGGAAAGGATGAGGGTGGATGATCGAAGAGAGTGGAGTGAAGGTGGATGATACTAAGGGTGGAGTGTGTGTTAGTGGAGTGAGGATAAGGGTGGAGTGTGTGTTAGTGGAGTGAGTATGAGGGTGGAGTGTGTGTTAGTGGAGTGAGTATGAGGGTGGAGTGTGTGTTAGTGGAGTGAGGATAAGGGTGGAGTGTGTGTTAGTGGAGTGAGTATGAGGGTGGAGTGTGTGTTAGTGGAGTGAGGATAAGGGTGGAGTGTGTGTTAGTGGAGTGAGGATAAGGGTGGAGTATGTGTTAGTAGAGTGAGTATGAGGGTGGAATAAGTTAAGCGTATGTATGAGTGAGTAAGGATAGGCGAGGATAGTTTGGGAGTAGAGTGAGTAAGGATACGTCGGTGATGAGGCGAGAATGAGGATGAGGTGAGTATTATTGGGGTGAGGACTTTGGAGATAAAGGTATGAGGTGAGAGAGGAGAAGGAAAGAAAAGCGATGAGGGGGATGAGGAGACAGAGAGAGGTGCGAGAGTAAAGAAGAAGAAGAATGGGAAAGAGAAACAAAAACAGAAAAAAAAGACGAAAAAATGTATATTCACTTTTTTTCCTTTTGTTCACTGTTCAAATTTTGTTGTTTTTTTTCGATGAGGGGAATGAGGAGATAGAGAGAGAGGTGCGAGAGTAAAGAAGAAGAAGAATGGGAAAGAGAAACAAAAACAGAAAAAAGCGAAAAAATGTATTTTCACTTTTTTTTTCCTTTTGTTCACTGTTCAAATTCTGTTGTTTTTTTCGATGAGGGGAATGAGGAGATAGAGAGAGAAGTGCGAGAGTAAAGAAGAAAAAGAATGGGAAAGAGAAACAAAAACAGAAAAAAAGCGAAAAAAATGTATTTTCACTTTTTTTTTCTTTTATTCACTGTTCAAATTTTGTTTTTTTTTTATGGTTATCAAATTTGAAAAGATCAAACAAAAAAATATATACGATTTACTAAACTCTAGTAACTCAATATTTAGCAAAACCAGAAAAAAAAAATTTTTACATTCATTTCGTTGTATCAACTTTCCTCTATATCAGGCATCCTAGCTATGATTGATATCTACGTCATGGCTAATAACAATGACATTAAAAACAAAATAAAAAGAGGCATTAACTGTGTTGATGATATAGATTAACCTGACTCGACCTACACACCAGAACATTAAAAAAAACAGCATGTAATTTTATTCAAACTATTTACACAGAAATAGTTTTAAAGATACTTTGCTCTCTGCTATAAAGAGAGATTCAAAAAATTCCCATCTGTTTTTTTTTTTTTTTTTTTTTTTTTTTTTTTTTTTTTTTTTTTTTGAGGGGGTGTTGTTCGTATTTCAATGGATTTGCATGCTATTTGATACAAAGATATTTTGATGTTGCATTCGCTCGCAAATTCCCCCTTGTTTGCTATCAATATTTGTATGTGTTTGTTTTTGCGTGATTGGATGTTTGTCCGTGTTTGCATGAGTGAACATTTATTTATACGATGCATATGCGCAGGTCTGGACGCTCGCCTCCGATAGAAATACATAATTTTTTCCTAGTAGTCTCTTCTACCTCCAAAATATAACAAATATGCAACGAAACTCGAGTAAAAATTGAATTCGAAAAATCCCTAATGGTGCAATTAAACACCAAGAGAGTCCCTGGAGACAATTATATTTCTCGATATAAAATGTTAAATTTTATACGTTTTTTCCACTCGTTTCTCCTTTACATTTGCACTTTCATGTGATATCAATACAATGAAAGTTAAATCATCAATTCAGATCTCCGGTGCCGACTGTTAGAGATAAATCGGTTTTATCTTCCCAAATATGTGCAGGAACTGAGAGCAATATTTCGTTACGAATTTACATCATACTATAAAAAAAAGAATCATGATAACCCTGTAATGTCATACTTCGTTTGCATTTGTGAATATCATTAGATTTGGGTTCATCAAATTCATCATATTGATTAAAGTATCAATCTCCTTACAAATTCTGACTAAAAAGAAAGAATATTTGATCATTTCTTAACTTCAAAAATAAAAATGTGATGGTGAATTGTGGATCTCTGGGCCAAAAATCGTCACCATACGAACTTTATCACAAGTCCTCTCCACACGTACCGCTGTTCATCTTGCTATCACTGCCACCACGATGACCACACAGTGCAACAAAGCATCACAAAACACAGCATATAAAACACAACACGACGTCACACTACAGCATAACGCCACAAGACAGCCAGGCACAGTACCGTACAACACAAAACCACACAACACCACATATGACACTACATTACGTCATGACAATACATAACACCACACAGTGCAACACCTTAAAACACAACACCGCAAAGCAGAGCATAACACCACACCCCACACCACATGACAGCAACACCACGAAGCACATTGGCACACAACATAAAACTTCACAAAAAAACAACATAACACCAACTAGCACCCCGCAACACCCATCAACACCGCACCGTAACACGCAACACCACAACACCGCAGAGCATAAAATAACACCCCACCCCACACCATATGACAGCAACACCACGAACACATTAGCACACAAATAAAACTTCACAAAAAAAAAACATAACACCCACTAGCACCCCCACCCATCAACACCGCACCGTAACACGCAACATCACAACACCCAGAACATAAAATAACACCCCACCCCACACCACATGACAGCAACACCACGAACCACATTGGCACACAACATAAAACTTCACAAAAAATATACCACCACATAGCACCCCGCAACACCCATCAACACCGCAACACCACACCATCCACATCCTCCAGAAACTCCGCGGAAACCGTCCTTCTCCCGACCCTCCGCTGCGCTTTTGTTGATAACAAAACTGACGGAGAGCTGCAGAAGAAAAGCCTTCTTAATGAATCAAGTTTAGGCGAGAGACTTGCCCGCAAACTTGGGAGTGTATTCTGCTCCTGATCAAAAGAAAAGAAAAAAACAAATAAACAAAAAAAACAAGAATACAATCCCAGACAAAGAAAAAAAAAAAAAAAAAAAACAAGGAAGTCTTGGAGCGCAGGTCTTAGGCCCCTTCTCCCATGCATGTAAGGCGATATCCTCCCTGTGTAAGACGGTTTAATCGTCTTTGCTGTTGCTAGGAGGCCAAATACTTTTCTATCTCCGCTTTGGTCTCTCGCCGCAGCTCTTCCTAGGCTTTGTTAACTCTCTTTTTCCTCCTTTTGTCATCCTTTCTTCTCGTTAATTCTGTCGTGCCCTGCGGTACTGTCAGGCTATGTCGATATCATCGTTCTGTATAAAACGTGTGTTGAGTCTTTACAGTTTACTTATATTATTATACTATATTATATCCATATATATCTTCTTATATATATATACCTATTCTATATTTATATTATACCTCACTTTATGACTATATATATTCAGCACTCGTATATCTATTATTATTCATATATATGTATATATTATATACTATTACTATATTATATCTTATCTATCTTATATTACTCTATCTACTTACTCTATACTCTCCTCTCTCTTACTTACTCTTATCATCTATATGTAATCATATGTATACTTATATATATCTATAATTCTATCTCTCCTATTCATTTATACTATCTCTTATATTATACTATCCTACCCTATCCTTAGATACTATACTATGCTTCAACTTATATATCGTATTCTATATTACTACTAGTTCATCACTTCCTATCTACTCTATATACTATATTTATTATATATTATATATATTTTATCTACGTACCGTATATAATTATCTATATTCATTATCTATTATATACACTATAAGTTATTGCCATTCTTCCATATCTATGGATGTCAACTCTTACTCATTTCATCTATATCATATATATATACTATCTACTATATCTATATCTATACTATACATTGCATATACTCACGTATATCTCTCTTACTCTCTTATACTTTTCTCGTATTATATATTACTACTATCTCTTACTCTATATAGGTATATATATATTATATCTAACATATGCATATATTATATATAATATATATACTTACTATTATATATATATACTATATACTACTTATTATATATATATTATATATAATTATATATTATATATATATGTGCGCGTTTGGTGTGTGTGTGTGTGCGTGTGTTCATGTGTGTTTAAAAATATACAAATGCATATATACTATTATAGATATATATATATATATTATATATATATTATATATATATATATAACATATATATATTATTATACACTATATATATTCATACAGTATTACATATCACGTACCTACTACTCATAAGATAGATCTAGATAGATAGATAAGACTATATAATAATATATAGTACCTATTTATATACGTACTACTATATATACTATAATACGTATATATAGTATATATTATATATATATATATATTAGTTAGTATACTATATATATATACTATGACCTATATATTATGCATTGTTACTCACGTTTTTACACAAACATTGCAGCCACCACCACACATATGTATTATATAGATATATATATTACTATATTATATATCCAATATCTATTATATATATATTATTATATCTGATATATATTACTATATATCTCTCTCGTCCTCTTGTATATCTCTACTATAATATTATATATATTTAAACTCTGTTACTATCTCTATTATACTTTTACCTACTATATTATTGTCACTTATAATATAATATTAAATTACATCTTACGGTAATTACATTATATACATATATGATTACATCGTATTACATATATGGCATAGGATAGAGAAGATAGCATGATATAGCGTCATAACATATAACTCATTTTACTAACTCTCTTATACTACGACCTCTATACGTCTATATCTATTCTTACTATTACGTTCGACTATTGTGTGTGTGTGTGTGTCGTGTGTTCGGTGTCTCTCTCTCTGTTTCTCACTATCTCTCTCTTACTATATATTCTCTATATTACTCTATATATTCTAGGCTATATCTTCGCTCATATATTCTCTAGCTACTATATATTTCTATTATATATATTCGCTCTACTTACTCAATACTATTATATGCTGATTGACCTATAATATACGTGCTAAACTCTCTATATAATACTTATATACTTATCTAACTATCTATATATAAATGCATTTGTATAACGTTCCGTTTCTTTAAACACTACCATGCATCACACGACAACACTATTGCTCCTATTCTCCTATATACTTTATCTTCTACTATATATATAATCTCTAGCTCACTACTCATTATATACTCATATATATATCTATATACTCTCTATATATATCACATTATTACATATAATTCTAATACATGCTATATCTGTATAAGTACTTATCAGTCTATATAACTCATCTCTTCTATATATAACTTCATCACATTTTTATTGTTATATATACGCTATATGTACTATACCTATCACTCTTACACTCTATCTCCTATATTATTCTCTCTTTACTTACCTCTCTCTATAATATATTATTACACTATATATGATATATTAATCCGTCAATTATATATATTAATTTTTAAACATTCACACGCATACACACACACACACACATATCATACATACATACAGATATATATACTACCTTACTATACTTATATAGTATATATATATATATATTATATATATAAGTAAATATATATTAATATATATACTATATACAGCTAATATTGACACGCCTATGAACCGCTATTAAACCTATATATAACTTATAATAGTATATAGTATATACTATAGTATCGAGGAAGGGCTTAACATTGTGGGAGAGGCTGTTGGCTCGTTCTCATCCCTGTGAATTTCCAGAGTGAGCTACAAAGGCTGCCACCAACACCTTTCCAACCACTTGTATGGACTGGATAAGTGATGAACTGCCATACGAAGTCACTGCCTGTCATTGTGAAAGTCATCCCGAGTTACACGTCTCTTGTTAGTGTAGACTATGGCTCCTGACTTGAATTGGGATGTAGCATATGGAAGGAGTAAGGGACCCTCTTGATATGAGCATCTGAAGAGGTCAGTACTTTATCGTAGACCCAAGCTATATGTCTTCAAGCTCCTGGTATTGTCTACTTGGGAAAAAAAACCTTTCTTATCCTTCGAGTCAACATTTCTTGCATGGGATTGTGAAGTTCAATGACAATCAGTATCTAATGACGGGACACCTATCTCAGGCTATAGGGACACGATTTGATTCCCAAAATACCTCACTCATCAGGTTGTCTCTTCGAAAGATAGTCATGGAGGAGGAGGCCTATGGCTGGGGGCACATTGACCGAACCTGGTGGAAGTCGAGCTGTGTATATATATATAGGAAGACTTTCGGTTACAGTTTCTTATTAGCTGTCCTATTCTTATACTCCTGCTACTTTCCTACTAAAATTTATTTACATTTATTTCTACTTCCCAATGAATTTTCTTTTATATTTCTCTTAAACTTTCTTATCAGCATATATCTTCATTTCAATATTTCTTTCTGAATTCCGTAACAATTTTTGTTCAATTCTCAATTAGTCTAATGTTTTCTTGAGTTGCTTTACAGTTTTTTTTTGTTTTTTTTTTTGTTGTTTCCTGTCCTGTACATCAGTTCTCATTTTCTTTAATTTTCTTCTCGTTTCTTTACAATTTTTTAATCTTGTTGCTTCATCAAATTATACCTCTCCCTCTCCTCTTTGCTCTCAAAGGTCTCATTTCCATTTTTTCTTTTTTTTTTTTACTTTTTTACTCTTGTTTTATTCTTTTTCCCACTTCCTCCCCATCTTATCTGTTTTATATCTACTCTTTCTTCTTCGTCTCACTTTCTTAAATTTTCCTATTGTATTTTTTCCCGTTTTACTTTTCCTTTTTCGTATCTGATCTTTTCTATTCTTCATTCTTCTTGTTTTCTTTTTCTTTCTTAACCATCTTTCCAACCCCACTTTCTATTCATTTGCTATTTTGCCTTGTCCCGTTTTCTCTTCCTTTTATTTCTCATTCTCTCCTTATTTCAAATTCCACTTTATTGTCTTTTTCTTTTCTTTTTTTTTTGTCTCTTCCACTTCCACTTTCTTATATTCTCTGTGTCCATCTTCTCTGCTTCGTCTTTCCAATCCTACTTACTTATTTACTGCCTTTATTCCATCCTACCCTTCCACGTTCCATCTCTTCTTCATCTCCTTTCCTATTCCCGTCATTTATTCTCGTCCTTTTCGCTTCCTTCTTATCCGTTACTTCCTTCTCCCCCTTTCAAATTCCACTTTCATATTCATTTATAACTTATAATTTCACCCTTTCTATTCCTTTCATTCCTATGTCTATCCTATTTTGCTCTTCCTATCCTATTTTCATCTATTCTTCTCTTCTCTTATCTCCGTTGTTCCCTTTATACCTTTCCAATCTCGCTTCTTTATTGTCCTAATCCTATCTTATCCTATTTTTCTCCAACCTTGTCTATTCCTGTCTTCTTTTACCTTCCCTATACTCAACCTCTTTTTCCTCCTTCCCTATCTCCATTCTTTCGTCATCTCCTTCCCAGTCCCACTTTCTTATCTTCCCTTCTCCTATCCTTCCTTTCCTATCTCCACTCTTTCTTCTCCCTCTTTCCAGGTCCACTTTCTTAATTTCCTATCATTTCTTCTCCTACCTTCCCAATCTTCACCCTTTCTTTCCTCCCTTTTCCACCCTTTCTCTTCCTCCTTTCTCTATCCCTGCCCTTTCTTCTCCTCCCTCCTGTCTCCATCCTTTCTTCATTTCCTTCCCAGTCCCACTTTCTTATCTTCCCTTCTCCTATCCTCTCTTCCCCTCCCTTTTCTTCCCCCCCTTCCTTATCTCCACCCTTTCTTCCCCTCCCTTCCATCCACCTTCTTATCTATTCCCCATCTTCTTAATCCCCCCTTTCTTCCCCTCCTTCCCTACCTCCACCGTTTTCTTCCTCTCCTTCCCTATCCACACCCTCTCCTCTTCCCTATCTCCACCCTTTCTTCCCCCTTTTCTTCCCCTCCTCCCTTATCCCCTCCCTTTCTTCCCCACCCTTTTCTTCCAACCCTTTTCTTCCCCTCCTTCCCTATCTCCACCCTTCCTTCCCCCCTTTCTTATCCCCTCCTTCCCCCTACCTCCACCCTTTCTTCCCCTCCCTTCCAATCCCACCTTCTTATCTATTCCCCATCTTCTTAATCCCGCCAAGAAAGGCTTAAGAACCCAGAGGAGTTTCGTCAAGGGACTTTTTCTGTCTTGCTGATCCTCTTAGTAAGCTTCTCAAGTATTTCCTTCTTCGTGTGTGTCTTTCTCTTCCGTTAATTAACTCGTTTTTTTTCTCTTCTCTTCTCTTTTTTCTTTTTCTTTTTTATGTTTTTTTTTTCTCTCTCTTCTCTTTTTTTGTCTTTCTTTTGGGGGGTTGAGGGGGGAAGGCATAGATTTGATTGTTTTTATGTTATGGTTTTATAAATATTAAATTAGATATTGAAATATATTATATTATATCAAATAAATAAAATTAGTTCATTAAGTATTAGTTACTTTTTTTTTTTTTTAGTCTTTGTTGTTGTTGTTGTTGTTTTGGTATGGTTATGTCGGCCTCGTAAATGTTTTGCTGAAATCTTCGTCCTTGATTTCTTCTCATTTAGTATTTATATCCGATATTCTTCTTGTATGTTTTCGTTCTCGTTTCTCCTTCTCGATTCCTGCCTTCCTTCTTCCATTCCTACGTTCGCTCGTTCCTTTCTTCTTTCATTCGTTTCCCTTTTTTCAGTCTATTTTCTTTCCTTCCTTTCTCCCTTCCTTCCTTCCTTCCTTTCTTCCTTCCTTTCTTTTCCTTTCTTCCTTTATCTCTTTCTCAGTTAGTCTAGTCTATTTTATCGGTATCAAGTATTCCCATTTCTCCTTTTTATTTTTCGTTGCTTCACCTCTTCCATTTTTGTTTCTTTATTTCTCTCCCTTTCTCTTCTTCTTTTTCTCTCCTTTCTCTCTCGTTTCCTCGTTCTCTCTCTCTCTCTCTTTCTCTCTTCTTCTTCTTCGTTCTAACTTCTCTCTTCTCTCTTCTTCCTTCTTCTCTCCCTTCTCCCTTTCTGCTCTCTTCTCTCTCCCGTTCCCTTCTCTCATCTTTCTTCTCTCCCTTCCCTCTTCTTTCTCCATAAAACATTTGCAATCGTTTTCCAGTCGCCCTGCCAATGGGATCTGATCTCATTATTTAGGCTACTTATCTTCCTATATCTCTCTAACTTATTTTTATTTGCTAGTTCTGAGACGCTATTCCAGATATTGTGTTACTTATACATGTATATATACATAACGTCGTAGTTACATCTATATGTTTACTTGTTCGTTTTTTTTATAATTTATTTTCGTACAATTTCCATGTTTCGTATCGTACAATTCCATGTGTTCGTATCGTACAATTTTCCATGTTGTTCGTTATCTCGTATCTCGTACAATTTCCATGTGTTCGTATCTCGTACAATTTTCCATTCGTATCATCATTCCAACTTAATATGCTTATTTTTTTATGAAGTTTTTTTTTTTTCTCCTAATAACTTTTTTTTCTCTCTCTCTTCCTCTCTCACTCTCTTGAAAGGAGATTATTGGGGTCGATGTAACGAATTGCCTATTTTCCTGATTTATGGCAATGATTTCGGGTCATATATTTACGGTTATGCCACCTCTCTTTTTCTCTTCTCTCTCTCTCGCTTCTTCTTCTTCCTTCCTTACTTCCTTTCTTCGGTTCTTCGGGGTCTGTTCCACCCATTTTTTTTTTTTTTTTTTGACAGAATTCGAAAGTCCGTTTTGTACGTACAGAGGAACACGTGCGTAAAAATAGGCTTATTCGACGTACATGAGGAGACTACGCACCGTGAGTGTTTGTGTCTGCTCTGCAAATGTCTGCTGTGTTTGTGTCTGCATGTGTGTTTGTGTGTTCTGTTGTGTCTGCATGTGTGTTTGTGTCTGCAATTGTGCATGTGTGTGTCTGCATGTGTGTTTGTGTCTGATGTGTGCTGTCTCTGTCTGCATGTGTGTTTGTGTCTGCATGTGTGTTTGTGTCTGCATGTGTGTTTGTGTGTGTGTCTGCTGTGTCTGTGTGTGTTTGTGTCTGCTGTGTGTGTTTCTGTGTCTGCATGTGTTTTGTGTCTGCATTGTGTCTGCATGGTGTTTGTGTCTGCAAGTGTGTTTGTGTCTGCATGTGTTTTGTGTCTGCAGTGTGTGCATGTGTGTGTCTGCTGTGTCTGTGTGTGTTTGTGTCTGCATGTGTGTTTGTGTCTGCATGTGTGTTTGTGTCTGCATGTGTGTTTGTGTCTGCATGTGTGTTTGTGTCTGCATGTGTGTTTGTGTCTGCATGTGTGTTTTGTGTCTGCATGTGTTTGTGTCTGCATTGTGTGTGTGTGTGTCTGCATGTGTGTTTGTGTGTCTCATGTGTGTTTGTGTCTGCATGTGTGTTTGTGTCTGCATGTGTGTTTGTGTCTGGCATGGTGTTTGTGTTCTGTCTGCATGTGTGTTTGTGTCTGCATGTGTGTTTGTGTCTGCATGTGTGTTTGTGTCTGCATGTGTGTTTGTGTCTGCATGTGTGTTTGTGTCTGCATGTGTGTTTTGTGTGGAGGAAGAGAGAGAAAAAAGAAGAGAAAGAGAGAAAAGGGAGAAAAAACGAGAAAAAAGAAGAAGAAGAAAGAGAGAAAGAAAGGGAGAAAAAACGAGAAAAAAAGAAGAAGGAAGAAAGAAATGAGAAAAGAAAGAAAAGAGACAAAAAGAGAAAAGAAAAGAAAGAGAGAGAGAAAGGGAGAAAGAAAGAGAAAGAGGGTGATCGCCTTGGAAGGGGAAGAGAGAGGAGAGTTTTCACGCCCTAAATATTCAGCCTATCTTAGATAATGGTTCGACTTGCAGCAACTTCCTTATCGTAAAACTTTTAAGAGGACGAAGGGGTGGGGGGGAGGGGGCGAGGGGGGGAAGGAGTGCGGAAACGGTTAGAAGAGCTGAGGGAAGGGGGGAGGGGGTGGAGGGGAGGTGGAGGGGGGGGGGAGAGGGGGAAATACGGAGGGGAGGGAGGGGTGAAAGGGAGGGTGAGGAGGGTGAGAGGGGGAGGAGGGGGAGGAGGGGTGAGAGTGGGGACGTGAGGAGGGGAGAGGAGGGTGAGAGGGGAGGAGGTTTGAGAGGGGGAAGGGAGGTGGAGGAGGTGGAGGGGAGAGGTGAGGGGAGGGTGAGAGGGTAAGGAGTGGGGAGTGAGAGGGGAATGAGGAGGGGTGAGTGGGAGGGGAGGAGGGTGAGAGGGGAAATCGGAGGGGAGGAGGGGTGAGAGGAGGAATCGGAGGAGGGGGAGAGGAGGTGGAGAGGGGAATCGGAGGGGGGGAGGGGGAAAGGGGAAGGGAGGGGAGGAGGGGTGAGAGGGAATCGGAGGGGGGAGGGAGGAGGGGTGAGAGGGGAATCGGAGGGGGGGAGGGGAAGAGGGGAATGGGGGGAGGAGAGGTGAGAGGGGGAATCGGAGAGGAGAAGGGGTGTGGGTGATGGGAAAAAAGGAGGGGGTTGGGGAGGTTGGCGAGAGCGATACAAGGGTTAGAGCGGACCAGACAAGCGCATGGCGTAACAGATGGGCCAACGGAGGCCGCCCGTGCATTAATCTTCTGTTAACGGGACTTTCCCCGTTTATACTTGCCTGAGGCGAGTTCGGAAGGAGGGGTGTCTGGGCTGAGGAGGGGGTGTCTGGGCTGGGGCTGGGGCTGAGGGGAGGGGGGGGTCTGGGGCTGAGGGGAGGGGGGCCGGGGTGTCTGGGCTGTGAGGGGGGGGCTGGGGCTGAGGGAGGGGGTGCCTGGTGACTGACTGCTCTCTTGATTGTAAGTTAGAAGTTTAATAATGGCTGCTTGTGGGGAGGTTGGTGTTGTGGTGTTGCCTGATGTTGCGATTTCGGTGCTCATTAAACCGTTAATATCAGCTGTTATCACATTTCCAGCATGCTATTGTCTCGCCATGAACGCAGACTTCATAATGCATCAAAAAGAGAATTGCATTTTCTATCATTTTTCATTTGTTCTTTGCTATCTTTTCTCGTCTATTTGCATATAAATAACATTACGTTGCGGATAGATATATCATGCTGCAGGGAATAATATGTTATATGTTTCAGTTCCAGTGCGAAATATCAAGAAATTTCTGTTCTCCTTCCGAGTCACTTCGGAAATATTGCGATACACACACAACGCGCTGGTGGCTTGGTATGTATTTCCTTTGGTAGCGAGAAGCAGCTCACCTCCGTGTAATGCATATTTCGACGGAAACCTCTCTCTCTTTCTCTGTCTGTCTGTCTGTCTGTCTGTCTCTCTCCTCTCTCTCTCTCTCTCTCTCTCTCGCTCTCTCTCTCTCTCTCTCTCTCTCTCTCTCTCTCTCTCTCTCTCTCTCTCTCTCTCTCTCTCTCTCTCTCTCTCTCTCTCTCTCTCTCTCTCTCTCTCTCTCTCACTCACACACACACACACACACACACATACACACACACACACACACTTACACACACATCCATGTATAAATGTACATGTATGAATTAAATGCATTGCTAAAGAGACAGGCTATTCAAAGGGCGAGGGAATGAGACCACGGTGGATCCGAAGGTGTTACAGTGAATTAACAATGGGTTCCCTAATTGCTCTTTATACACGTACAACTCCCGGAGTCTGTGGAGTATAACCAAGGCAGATCTTATTCATGGACGAGGAACACAGGGGGTCTTAATGCATCGATTAGTCGCTTTGTTGTTTTTGGTTCTTAATCAAGGAGGCTAATTTAGTCTCTTGCTTGGATGCTAAATTGTTTTTTTTTTTTATGAATGAAATGTTTCATGTGGTTCTGAAATATAACTTAATCTGATCTTAGGGCGAAGCGTGCAGGAATAACTCATTGATTGGTTTCTTTATTTCATAATCAAGGAAAGTAGTTTAATCTCTATTCCTTGATTGTTTCCCGAAATGTATTCCGTTGACAATTAGTCCTTTTGCGTCCTCTGTTAAGGTTGGTTAGTATACATTAAATTTGGGTTTCATACATGCCAGGTTTACATGACTGAATTTAGCGTCCTGAATACATCGCCACTGTCTGTGATTTTGTGATAGAGAAAACTTCAAAGGGACTTTAGGATGAGAGTTGACCACTTTTCCGGTTTAGAGGATATAGAGGTGACTTGTCATATGAAGCATTTTGAACGGTCCTCACTTTATTTTGAACTCAGAAGTCAGAAGCTTCACAGCCAATGGGAAAACGCGGGCATTGTGAAACCAAGGAAAGAGTGAAGAAGCCTCAAAAAACTTAAATTTTTGAAAAGTTCCATTCTAGGCTGAAGTAAGATTATCCCCAATAAATATACACACAAGATCAAACCTAGGAATGAAGACGGGAACCAAGCCATCACCCAATTCCCGTTGCAAAGACCTCTCGACTGCCACAACGGAAGACAAGAGAGGAGACCATCTACAGACAGGGCATCAGGTCGTCAGCCAATTCACATCGCAGGAGCCCTTCAATCACCTGCCACACTGGAAGGCAGGAGTCCTGGCCTCCTGCAGTCAATCAGGTCATCAGCCTACACTACAAAGACCTTTCGACCAGCTGTCTCGCACGAACACAAGCGACCTGACCACCTGCAGCAGTCAGAGAGCCAGGTCATTGTCCGCTTCAGACCTGCCACACGGAAAACGCCACATGAACGCTATCAGAGGATCTGAAAGGAGAATCCACTAATTCTTTTCTATTCATTCGGTGGTTTAGTGGAATATATTTCATCAACAAGGCTCATACGTCTACTAATTAAACTTTAAGATTTCTGTTTAGATAACTTCAAGCATAAAAGTATCACTGACGTAAATAAAATTCGATTTTCTGAAAGGCAATATTCAATGTCCTTTGTTTTGTTGTTGTTGTTGTTTTTGTTGTTGTTTTGTTTTGTTTTTTTAAACAACATGAATAAACTTCCATATAAAATATTAGGAGAATATTTCTAAAAGAGGAAATAGATAGAATAGATGAAGAGAACGAGGAATAACACACAAAGACAATAAACGAAGGAGAGGAATTAAATGCAAGAATGAGTGTGCCCGTGTTGAATGCAAGCTTTGCAACTCTGACGGAGCCGGAAGTTGCGTTTCCGGTAGAAGTGATGAGCGCGTTGTCACAAAGGGGGGGAGGGGAGGGAGGGGAGGGGGAGGGGAGATAAGGCTTATGAGCGCGTGTCTGTCTGTCGATGTCATTTAGGCGAAATAAAAACTGCGAAAGGGCGATGAACATGAACAGTGAGAAATGATAATGACGCGGAATAGGAGGAGATGAGATGATGTAGTGAGCGCGGTGGTGAAGCGCCTTAGGGTTCATTTTCCTTGTTGATGTGAAGTGGCATGACCCTTTCGTTCTTTTCGGCGCGGCGTTTTAGCTAAAATATAGGAGATACTATGTCTCTGTGTGTTTACATGTAGATAGATATGTATATATACATAAAGCTATATGTATGTATGTATACACACACGCACACACACACACACACACACACATTTAAATATATATATATATATATATATATATATATATATATATATATATATATATATATATATATATATATATATATATATATATATATATATATATATATATATATATATAATATATATAATATATATATATATATTATATATATATATATATATATATATATATATATTATATATATATATATATATATATATATATATATATAATATATATATATATATATACATATATATATATATATATATATATATATATATATATACACCACACACATATATACGCATGTGTGTAAACTAAAGATTCACACCTGAATTCCCTTTTTCAGCCTCCACTCTAAGCGCCCGAGGAAGACGCGTCGGCGGCGTCCACTTCCCGGCCGCGCGAGTCGCCGCTTTGATGAACGGGCCTCGATGCTGCAGTCGCGCCCACGGGGGTCCCTGGGTGGGCGGGGGTGTGGGGGGGTTGAAGGGGGCCGCGGTTTAAGGGCGTTGCAGGGGGTCAATGGAGAGGGGTTGTGGGCGGAAGAGGTTGCAGGGGTTTAGAAAGAGGGGGTAGTGAGAGTGGGTTGTGGGGGGGTTCTGGAGGGAGTGTAGTGGGCGGGAGTTGAGCGGGAGAGGGGAGTGTGGCGAGATGTAGGTTGCAGGGGGAATGAGAGCTGCCTGAGTGTGCGCTTCCTTGCCTGTTTGCATCCATGTGAGTTTGTTTGCGCTTGTGTTACGTGCATACTTGTTTAAATGTTTGTGTTTGTGTGTTTTTGAGGTTGTATACATCTATATCCGTGTGTACCTTAGCATGTCTGTGTGCGTTTGTGTGCATATGCTTTTGCCTGCGACTCCATATGGGTTTGGGCGCAGCGTGCTTTGATATATGTGCTTGTCTGTGACCGTGCCTGCGTTCGCAACTCCAGTGATCGTTGCTTGATATTGTCAGCGACAGGTGCATTCTGGGTAATAAATTCAGGCGTTATCACGTTATGTAGGCGAGGATGTGTGAACAGACGGCGCCCGCCCACCCGCCGCCGGCCGCCCGCCATCAATTATTCCTCGCCCCGTAATCCCTCGGGGGAGTTGCTGCACTATATTACCTTCACAGCGCCTCGATCGCCGACGCCGCACGCACCGCCCCGCCGGCCCCGCCCTCGCGCGCCGCTGGTTTCTCACTGTGCCACAGGCGGTCTCCCTTCTCTCTTTCTCTCCTTCTCTCCGTCCCTCCCCGTCTCTCCGTCTCTCCGTCCTCCGTCTCTCCGTCCCTCGTCCTCCGTCCCTCCGTCTCTCCGTCCCTCCGTCTCCGTCCTCGTCCTCGTCTCCGTCCCTCGCGTCCCTCCGTCTCTCCGTCCTCCTCTCGTCGTCTCCGTCTCCTCCGTCCCTCCGTCCCTCCGTCCCCTTTCCGTCTCTCCGTTCCTCCGCGTCCTCCCTCGTCCGTCTCGTCTCTCCCGTCCCTCCCGTCTCTCCGTCTCTCCGTCTCTCCGTCCTCCGTCTCCTCCCTCCGTCTCTCTCCGTCTCTACGTCCCTCCGTCTCTCCGTTCTCTCCGTCCTCCGTCCCTCCTCCGTCTCTCCCTCCGTCTCTCCGGTCCCTATCCGTCGCTCCGTCTCCGTCCGCTCCGTCCCTCCGTCTCTCCTCCTCCGTCCCTGTCTCCGTCTCCTGTCTTCCGTTCTCCTTCTCATCCCGTCCGTCTTCGTCCCTCCGTCTCTCCGTCCCTCCGTCCCTCCGTTCTCTCCGTCTCTCCGTCCCTCCGTCTCTCTCGTCCGTTTCTGTCGTCTGTCCTCCGTCTCTCCTTCCTCCGTCTCTCGTCCCTCCTCTCTCCGTCCTCTCCGTCCGCGTCTCTCCGTCTCTCCGTCTCTCCGTCCCTCCTTCTCGCTCCGTCTCTCCGTCTCTCCGTCTCTCGTCCTCCGTCCTCTGGTCCGTCTCTCCGTCCCTCCGTCCTTCTCCGTTCTCCGTCCGCTCGTCTCTCCGTCGCCTCCTCGTCCTCTCCGTCTCTCCGTCCCTCCGTCTCTCCGTGCCTCCTCCTCGTCCCTCCGTCTCTCCGTCCTTTCCGTCTCTCTCCGTCCGTCTTCCGTCCCTTCGTCCCTCCGTCCCTTCGTCCCTTCGTCCCTCCTCCTCCCTTCTCCGTCCTCCGTCCTTCCCTTCTCTCCGTCCCCTCCGTCCTCCGTCTCCGTCTCCATCCCTCCGTTCTCTCCGTCCCTCGCTTCCCTCTCCCGTCCCTCTCCTCTCCTCCGTCTCTCCTCCTCCGTCCCTCCGGTCCCTTCCGTCTCTCCGTCCCCTCCGTCCTCCGTCCTCCGTCCCTTCGTCCCTATCCGTCCCTCCGTCCCTCCTCTCTTCCTTCTCTTCTGTCCCTCCGTACCCGCCCGTCTCTCCGTCTTCCCTCCGTCTCTCCGTCCTTCCTCCCTCCGTCTCTCCGTCCTCCGTCTCTCCGTCTCTCCGTCCTCTCCCGTCCCTCCGTCTCTCCGTCCCTTCCCTCCGTCTCTCGTCCCTCCGTCCTCTCCGTCCTCTCTGTCTCTCCGTCGTCTCTCCGTCCCCCGTCCGTCTCTCCGTCCTCTGTTCTCTCCGTCTCTCCGTCCCTTCCGTCCCTCGCCTCCCTTTCTCTCCGTCCCTCCGTCTCTCCCTTCCTCTCCGTCTCTCCGCGGTCTCTTCCCTTCTCTTCCGTCCCTTCGTCCCTCCGTCTCTCCCGTCCCTCCGTCTCCTCCGTCTCTCCTTCTCTCCGTCTCTCCGTCCCTCCGTCCGTCTTCCGGTCTCTCTTCTCTCCGTCCCTCCGTCTCCGTCGCCTCCGTCTCTCCGTCCGCTCCGTCCCTCTCCCTCCGTCTCCGTCCCCCGTCCTCCTCCCCGTCTCGTCCGTCCCTCCGTCTCTCCGTCTCTTCCGTCCCTCCGTCCTCTTCTCCGTCCCTTCCGTCCCTCTCCTCTTCTCCTTCTCCGTCCCCTCCGTTCTCCTCTCTCTCCGTCTCTCCGTCCCTCCGTCCCCTCCGGTCGTCCTCCGTCCTCCGTCCCTCCGTCCCTCGTCCCTCCGTCCCTCCGGTCCCTCCGTCTCTCGTCTCTCCGTTCTCTCGTCCTCTCCGTCTCTCCGTCCTCTCCGTCCTCCGTCTCTCCGGTCTCTCCGTCTCTCCGTCCCTCCGTCCTCTCCTCTTCTCGTCTCCGTCCTCCACCGTCCTCCGTCTCCTCCGTCTCATCTCTCTCTCCTCCGTCCCTCTGTATCTCCGTCTCTCCGTCTCTCCGTCCGCTCCGTCTCTCTCCTTCTCTCCTCTCTCTCTCGTCTCGTCCTCTCTCCGTCCTCCGTCCCTCCGTCTCTCTGTCCTCCGTCTCTCCGTCTCTCCTCACTCCGTCTCTCCTCTCGTCTCCGTCTCTCCGTCCTCTCCTCCGTCCGTCTCCTTCTCCTCCGTCCCTCCGTTCTCTCGGTTCTCTTTCTCTTCCGTCTCTCTGTCTCCTTCTCCGTCCCTCCGTCTCACCGTCCCTGCCGTCTCTCCGTTCTCTCGCTGTCTCCTGCCGTCCCTCCGCTCCGTCTCTCCGTCTCTCCCGTCCCTCCGTCCCTCCGCCTCCGTCCCTCCGTTCTCCGTCCCTCCGGTCTCCGTCCCTGTCCGTCTCCGTCTCCGTCCTCTCCCTCCGTCCCTCCGTCTCTTCCTCTCCGTCCCTCCGTCTCTCCGTCTCTCCGTCCCCTCCGTCTCGTCTCTCCGTCTCTCCGCTCTCTCCGTCCTCCGTCCCTCCGTCTCTCTGCCGTCCCTCCGTCCCTCCGTTTCCGTCTCCCTTCTCTCCGTCCTCTGTCTCTCCCGCCGTCTCCGTCTCTCCGTCCCTCCGTCTCTCCGTCTCACCGTCTCGTCTCTCCGTCTCTCCTCGTCTCTCCGCTCCGTCCCTCCGTCTCTCCTTCTCTCCGTCCCTTTCCGTCCCTCGTCTCTCCTCTTCCCGTCCTCCGTCTGTCTCTCCGTCTTCCGTCTCTCCGTCCCTCCGTCTCTCCGTCTCTCCGTCTCTCCGTCTCTCCGTCCCTCCGTCTCTCCGTCTCTCCGTCCCTCCGTCCCTCCGTCTCTCCGTCTCTCCGTCCTCCGTCTCCCTCCGTCTCTCCGTCCGTCCGTCTCCCGTCTCTCCGTCCCTCTGTCTCTCCGTCTCTCCGTCCCTCCGTCCTTCCGTCTCTCCGTCTCCCGTCCCTTCCGTCTCCGTCCTCGTCCTTCCGTCTCCGTCCTCCGTCTCTGTTCCGTCTCTCCGTCCCTCCGTCCTCCTCCCGCTCCGTCTCACCTCTCTCCGTCCTCCGTCCCCGTCCTTCTCTCCTCCGTCCCTGCCGTCTCTCGTCCCTCCGTCCCTCCGTCTCTCCTGTCCGCTCCGTCTCTCCGTCTCTCTGTCCCTCCGTCCCTCCGTCCTCGTTCCCTCGTCTCTCCGGTCTCTCCGTCCCTCCGCGCTCTCCCTCCGTCCTCCGTCCTCCGTCCCCTCCGATCTCTCCGTCTCTCCGTCTCCTCGTCCCTCCGTCTCTCCGTCCCTCTCCGTCCCCTCTCATCTCCGGTCCCTCCGTCCTCTCCGTCTCTCCGTCCTCCGTCTCATCCGTCCTCTCCGTCCCTCCGTCCCTCCGTCTCCACCGTCTCTCCGTCCTCCGTCTCTCCGTCCCTCCGTCCCTCCGTCTCTCCGTTCCGTCCTCCGTCCGTCCTTCCCTCCGTCTCTCCGTTCCTCGTCCGTCCCTCCGTCTCTCCGTCCTCCGTCCGTCTCTCCGTCCCTCCGTCCCTCCGTCTCTCAGTCCCTCCGTCTCTCCGTCTCTCCGTCCTTCCGTCTCTCCGTCTCTCGCGTCCCTCCGTCTCTCCTTCCGTCCCTCCGTCCTCCTCCTCCGTCCCTCCGTCTCTCCTCCGTCTCTCTCCGTCCTCCGTCTCTCCGTCTCTCCGTCCTCTCCGTCCCTCTGTCTCTCCGTCCCTCGTCTCCGTCCCTCGTCCGTCCCTCCGTCCTCTCCGTCTCTCCGTCTCCTCCGTCTCTCCGTCCCTCTCGTCTCTCCTCTCCGTCTCCGTTCTCCTCCGTCCCTCCGTCCCTCCGCCTTCTCTCCGTCCCCTCCCTCCGTCCTCCTCCTCCTCTCCGTCCCTCCGTCCTCCGTTCCCTCCGTCCCTCCGTCCCTCCGTCTCGTCTCTCCGTCTCTCCGGTCTCTCCGTCTCTCCGTCTCTCCGTCCCTCCCTTCCTCCGTTCTCCCGTCCCTCCGTCTCTCCGTCTTCTCCGTCTTCCGTCTCTCCGTCTCTCCGTCCTCTCCGTCTCTCCGTCTCTCCGTCCCTCCGTCCCTCCGTCTTCCGTCTCTCCTCTCCTCTCCGTCCCTCCGTCCCTCCCTCTCCTCTCGTCCCTCCGTCTCTCCGTCTCTCGTCTCCTCCGTCCCTCCTCCCTCCGTCTCTCCGTCCCTCCGTCTCTCCGTCCTCCGTCCTCCGTCTCTCCGTCCCTCCGTCCTCTCCGTCTCTCCCTCTCCGTCCCTCCGTCCCTCCGTCCTCCGTCCCTCCGTCTCCGCCGTCCCTCCGTCCCTCCGTCCCTCCGTTCCCTCCGTCTCTCCTCCCTCCGTCTCTCCGTCCCTCCTTTCCCTCCCGTCCCTCCGTCCCTCCGTCCTCTCGTCTCTCCGTCCTCCGTCCTCCGTCTCCGTCTCTCCGTCCTCTCCGTCCCTCCGTCTCTCCGTCTCTCCGTCTCTCCTCCGTCTCTCCGTCTCTCCGTCCCTCCGTCTCTCCGTCTCTCCGTCTCTCCGTCTCTCCGTCCCTCCGTCCCTCCGTCTCTCCGTCTCTCTGTCCCTCCCTCTCCTCCCTCGTCCCTCCGCCTTCCGTCCGTTCTCCGTCCCTCCGTCTCTCCGTCCCTTCCGTCCTCTCCGTCCCTCCGTCTCTCCGTCTCTCCGTCCTCGTCTCTCCGTCTCTCCGTCTCTCCGTCTCTCCGTCCCTCCGTCCCTCCGTCCCTCCGTCCCTCCGTCTCTCCTTCTCTCCGTCTCCGTCCGGTCTCCGTCGTTCTCCGTCCCTCCGTCCGTCTCTCGTCCCTCCGTCCCTCCGTCCCTCCGTTCTCTTCCGTCTCTCCGTCCCTCCGTCCCTCCGTCCCTCTGTTCTCTCCCGTCTCTCCGTCTCTCCGTCCTCCGTCTCTCCTTCTCTCGTCTCTCCGCTCTCCGTCCCTCCGTCCCTCCGTCTCTTCGTCCCTCCGTCCCTCCGTCCCTTCGTCGTCTCTCCGTCCCTCCGTCCTCCGTCCCTCCGTCTCCGTCCCTCCGTCTCTCCGTCCCTCCGTCCCTCCGTCTCCGTCCCCTCCGTCTCTCCGTCCTCCCTCCGTCCCTCCGTCTCGTCCCTCCGTCTCTCCGTCCCTCCGTCCCTCCGTCCCTCCGTCCCTCCGTCCGTCCCTCCGTCCCTCCTGTCCGTCCGTCCCTCCGTCCCTTCGCGTCCCTCCGTCTCTCCGTCCCCTCCGTCCGTCTCTCCCTCCGTCTCCGCTCTCCGTCTCTCCGTCCTCTTCCGTCTCTCCGTCCTCTCCGTCTCTCCGTCTCTCCGTCTTCCGTCCTCCGTCCTCCGTCCCTCCGTCCCTCCGTCCCTCCTTCCCTCCGTCTCTCCGTCCCTCCGTCTCTCCGTCTCTTCCCTCCGTCCTCCGTCCCTCCGTCCCGTCCGTTCCCTCCGTCCTCCGTCCCTCTGGTCCCTCCGTCTCTCCGTCTCTCCGTCCTCCCTCCGTCTCTCCGTCCTCTCCGTCCCTCCGTCCCTCAGTCCCTCCTTCCTTCCGTCCTCCGTCCCTCCGTCTTCTCCGTCCTCCTCCGTCTCTCCGTCTTCTCCGTCCTTTCCGTCCCTCCTCTCTCTGTCCCTCCGTCTCTCGTCTCTCCGTCCTCTCCGTCTCTCACGTCCTCTCCGTCTCTTCCGTCCTCCGTCTCTCCGTCTTCTCCGTCTTCTCAGCCCTTCCGTGGTCTCCGTCTATCCGTCCTCCGTCTCACCGTCTCCTCCCTCCGTCTCTCCGTCTCCGTACCTTCTCGTCTCTCCGTCTCTCCGTCCCTCCGTCCTCCGTCTCTCCGTTCTCCGTCTTCTCCGTCCCTCCGTCCCTCCGTCTCTCTCCGTCTCTCCGGTCCTCTCCCTCCGTCCTCCGTCTCTCCGTCTCTCCGTCTCTCCGTCCTCCGTCCTCCGTCCCTCGTTCCTCTCCGTTCTCCTTCCTCCCGTCCCTCCGTCCCTCCTCCTCCGTTCATCCTGTCCCTCCGTCCCCCCTCACGGTTCTCTCTCTCTCCCCTCACTCTCTCCGTCCCTCCGTCTCTCCGTCTCCTCCCTTCCGTCCTCCGTCTCTCCGTCTCTCCGTCTCTCCTCCTCCTCCGTCTCTCCGTCTCTCCGTCCCTCCGTCCTCGTCCCCTCTCTCCGTCCCTCCGTCCGCCTCCGTCTCCGTCCTCTCCGTCTTCTCCGTCCCTTCTCTCCGTCCCTCCGTCTTCTCCGTCTCTCCGTCTCTCCGTCGTCCTCCGTCTTCTCCGTCTCTCCGTCCCTCCGTTCTCCGTCCCTCCCGTCTCTCCGTCTTCTTCCGTCCCTCCGTCTCTCCGTCTCCTCCGTCCTCCGTCTTCTCGTCCTCCGTCTCTTCCGTCTCTCCGTCTTCCTCCGTCCTCCGTCTCTCCGTCCCTCCGTCTCTTCCGTCTCTCCGTCTTCTCTCCGTCTCTCCGTCTCTCCGTCTCTCCGTCCTCTCCGTCTCTCCGTCTCTCCGTCCCTCCGTCCCTCCGTCTCTTCCGTCCCTCCGTCTCTCCGTCTTCGTCACCGTCCCTCCGTCCCTCCGTCTCCGTCTCCGTCTCTCCGTCTCTCCGTCCCTCCGTCTCTCCGTCTCTCCGTCTCTTCCGTCTCACCGTCTCACCGTCTCTCCGTCTCTCCGTCTCTCTCCGTCCTCCTCCGTCCCTCCGTCCCTCCGTCCCTCCTCCTCCGTCTCCGTCTCTCGTCCCTCCGTCCCTCCGTCTCTCCGTCCCTCCGGTCCGTCTCCGGTTCTCTCCGTCCTCCGTCTCTCCGTCTCTCCGTCCTCTTCCGTCCCCTCCGTCCTCTCGTCTCTCCGTCCTCCTCCGTCCCTCCGTCTCCGTCCGTCCGTCCCTCCTCCTCCGTCCCTCCGTCCCTCCGTCTCCGTCCCTTCCTCCTCCGTCCTCCGTCCCTCCGTCCCTCCGTCCCTCCGTCCCTCCGTCCCTCCGTCCCTCCTGGTCTTATCACCATACCACAGGCCCTTCCATCCTTCCCCCACCCTCTGCCTCCATCATCACACAACGCACTCCATCACCGCCACTCCACACTCCTCCACCACAGAAATACCGCAACCAGCACGCCACTCCCCCCACCCCCCCACCCCACCCCTAACCCCACCACCTCCTCTTCCTATCACAACACCGCACCTCCATCTCCTCCTCCACCACTGCGGCGATGGCGAGCAAAATTTTAATACAGATCGACATTTTGATTTGCAAATTTATGTCTCTGGCCTTCCCAATCTAACACGTTCCTTTCTCTCCCTCCCCCTTCCCCTTTTCCGACCCTTTCCATCACTGGCAGAAGGGAGGAGGAGGAGGGAGGAGGGAGGAGGAGGAAGAAAGAGAGAGAAGAGGAAGAAGAAGAACAAGATGAAAGAGAGAGAAGGAGGAGGAGAGGAGGAGAAGGAGAAAGAAGAAGAAGAAGTCGAGGAGGAGGAGGAAAAGGGGAAGGAGGAGGAGGAGGAGGAGGATGTAGGAGGAGGAGGAGAGATGGAGAACCTGAGGAGGAGGAGGAGGCGGGAAAAGGAAGAAGAGGAGGAGAAGCAGAAGGAAGAAAAAGAAGAGAAGAAAGGATAAGGAAGAATAATGTAGGAAAGAAGTAGAAGTAGTAGAATACCAGAAAAAAAAAAGAAAAAGAATAGAGGAAGAAACTGAAAAGAAAGAAAGAAGAGAAGGAGAAAGAAGAGAAGCGGAAGACGAAATAGAAGAAAGAGCGAGAGCGAGAGAAACACAGGAAGGCCAAAGCGAGGGTAAATTTATCTGGGAAATTTATTGTCCTCCTCTAAGACAGTAAGTCCTGTGTCTTATCTCGCGCAGAACTTACACTCGATCTTACACGAACGAAGTGGCTGGCGCTACACCGACCCGATTGGCGGTCCGCGTATGGCAGTGTATGTATACCTGCGGGACACTCGGGTATACTAATATGCGAGGGAGCATAGCGTGTTTACATCACAGGATAATTACATTTGTGAATTGGCTATCCACACTCGCGCCATTACTCTTGCTGCTGTGTACAGGTCTCTCCTGAATACGCATATAAATGTACTAATGATAATATACAACGATTGTGGTAATGATGGGTGATGATGATGATGATGATGATGGGGATGATGATGATTATCAAAGGGATCGAAATAGTAATTCTAATTATGATATTGATGATAACAATAAAAATGATAAAAATGTTGTTATTATCAACAAGGATGATAATGATGATATAAAATAATGATAAAATATTATTATCAATAAGGATGATGATGATAACAATAATAATAATGATGATTATATAATTATGATAATAATAATGATAATGATAATAAAAATAATGAAAATAATAATAATAATGAAAATAATAATTATTATAATAATGATAATGATGATAATAGTAATAATAATAATAACAATGATAATGATAATAAAAAATAATAATGATGATGATGATGATGATAATAGTAATGATAATAACAATAACAATGATAATAATAATTGTCGTCAAAATCATAATAATAATGTCAATAATGATAATAATGATGAGGATGAAAAAACAATGGAAACAGTAACAGTAATGATGGAAATAATTATCATGATGATGATGATAATATAGATAATAGAAATAGTAATGATAATGATGACAGCGATATCAAAGATAACGGTGATAATGATATTACTGATAATAATAATGATAGTAATAACGATGATGATAATAATATGATAATAATGATTGATAATGATAAATGATAACATTAATTATGATAATACTTAGTATTGTAATAGAAATGATGTAAATAATGATGAATGATGAACAAAAATGATGATAATAATCATCATTATCATCCTCGTCATAATGTCAATGATGATAACAATAATAATGATAATGATAATAATCATAATGATGATAAATAATAATAATAATAATAATAATAATCACAATAGTTAATGAAAATATGAATAACAATAGTAAAACGATAACGAAAATAATGATAAGAAAAAACATAAGAACAGAAATAGAAGAAGCCGAAAAAATAAGATGATGAAGAATAAAGAATATAGATAGATAGATAGATAGATATTGTAATAGAGATAAATAAGATAGGACACATGAATGAAAATAATTGACAGATTAATCAACCTATATTTAATTCCCCAAGTTCCCTTTTCCCTCACCTGTCACGACCACACATCCTTCACTCCCCTCTCCCCTCCTCTCTTCCTTCTTCCCCTCCTCTTTCACCCTTTCTCCTTTCCCCCTTCCTCCTTCCTCCATCCTTCCCCTCCCTCCCTCCCTCCTCTCCCCTCTTATCCCCTCCTCCTTCTCTCTCCCTTACCTCCTCTCCCTCCGTCCTTCCCTCCTATCCCTCTCTCCTCCCTCCCTCCTTCCCCTCTCTCCTCCCCTCCTCCTTCCCTTCCTCCCTCCTCCTCCCTCCCTCCCACCCTCCCTCCTCCCCTTCCCTCCTCTCCTCCCTTCCTCCCTTCCCTCCCCCTCCCTCCTCCCTCCCTCCTTCCCTCCCTTCTCCTCCCTCCTTCCTCCTTTCTCCCTCTCCTTCCTCCTATTCCTCCTTCCTCCTTCCCTCCTTCCTCCTTCCCTCCTTCCTCCCTTCCTCCTTGCCCTCCCTTCCTCCTTCCTCCCTTCCTCCTTCCTCCTCCCTTCCTCCCTTCCCCTTCTCTCCTTCCCTCCCTTCTCCTTCCTTCCCTTCCCTCCCTTCTCCCTTCCATCCTTCCCTCCATTCCTCCTTACCCTCTCCTGCCTCCTCCCTCCCTTCCTCCTTTCCTCCCTTCCTCCTTCTCCTCCCTTCCACCTTCCCTCTCTTCCTCCTCCTCCCTCCTCTCCCTCACCTTCCTACTTCCTTCCCTTCCTCCTCCCTCCCTCCCTTCCCTCCTTCCTCCCTTCCCTCCCTCACCTCCCCCTCCTTCCTCCTTCCTCCTCTACCTTGCCCTCCCTCTCCCTCTCTTCCTTCCCCTTCCTCCTTCCCTCCTTCCTCTCCCTCCTCCCATCCCTCCCTCCTTCCCCTCCTCCCTCCCTTCCTCTCCCTCCTCCCCCCTCCCTCCTCTTAGTCCTTACTCCCTCCCCTCCCTCCTCCTCCTCCCTCTCTCCTCCTTCCTCCTCCCTTCCCTCCTCCTCTTCACTCCCTCCCTTTCTTCTCGCCCTCCTCCTTCCCCTCCTCCTTCCCCCTCCCTCCTTCCTCTCCCGTCCTTCCCCCTCCTCCTTCCCTCCCTCCCTCTCCTCCTTCCCTCCTCCTTCCCCTCCCTTCCATCCCTCCCTCCCTCCTCCTTCCCTCTCCCTCCCTCCTCCCCTCTCTCCCTCCTTCCCCTCTCTCCCTCCTCCCCTCCTCCCTCCTTCCCCTCTCCTCCCTCCCCATCCTTCCCTCCCTCCTTCCCTCCCTCCCTCCCTCCCATCCCTCTTCCCTCTCCCCTCTTCCTCTCCTCCGTCCTTCCCTCCTCCCTCCTTCCCCTCCCTTCCCTTCCTTCCCTCGCCCTCACCTCCTTCCCCTCCCTCCCTCTCTCCTCCCTTCCTCCTCCCTCCATTCCTCCCTCCTCTCCCTCCCTCCCTCCCTCCTTTCCCTCCCTCCCTCCTTGCCCTCCCCTTCCCCTTCCCCTTCCCTCCATTCCTTTACCCCTCCCTCCTCTCTCCCCTCCCCCTCCCCTCCTCCTTCCCCTCCCTCCTTCCCCTCCCTCTTTTCGTACACACCCCATTTTCTCCCTCTCTTCCTTTTCATCTCTTCCCCACTTCCCTTAGCTAAATTCTCCCCTTATTTTTAGTCTATTTTCACCCTTCCATTAGATAATAGTAGGCCTATTTTCATCATTTTCTTTCATTTGTATTCTGTCCTCAATTCCTTATCATTCTGCCATGCCTATTTATTCTAATAGGCTACTTATTTTTCTTATTTTTTACTGTCTGTCTGTCCCACCTCTCATCCCCCTTATCTCCATATTACTTTTCATTCTTTCGCCTTACTTCTCATCCCTCATTTTCTCCACTCACTCTAGCCCTTATCCCCCAACTTAAATCCCTTAAAAATCCCTTGACTATCCTTTGACCTTCACCCTTCACCCTCATTTTCCTCCTTAACCCTTCCTTCCACACCTTTACTCCACCCGTTGCTTGATCCCTCACCCTCATCCTCATTCTCACCTTATTTCAGTCCCTATCTTCACCTATACTTACCTTCTTCCCTGCCTATCCCTGAGCCCTTGGCCGTGTCTCACCACCACCCTTTATCTCTATCCCCCAATATTTTCCATTTTTAGTTCACCCTTCGTCTTCACCCCTTACCCTTATCCTCATTCCTCACCCTCATTTCATCCTCATCTTCACCCTCAACCCTTAGCCTCATCCTCACCTTCATCCATACCCCTCACATCGCTGTCCTCATCCTCCTACCCCTTTCCACACTATCCTCATCCTCGCCCTTCACTCCTCAACTCATCCTTCACGCCCTTCACCCGTCACCCATCACCCCCACCCCTCATTCCTCACACCCATCACCTTCACCTCACCCCACTCCTCACTCGTCACCCTTCACCCATCACCCTCACCCTCACCCCTTTCCCCTTAATCCCCCACCCTCACCCTTCACACCACTTCCGCCTCATTCCCTCCTCCCATCTCACCCATCACCCTTCACCCTCACACCTCACCCACCTCAAGCTCACCCCTCACACCCGTCAGTCACCCTCACACCTCACTTCACCTTTCAGCACCCTTCAATCCCTCTCTGCCCTTCCCCTCACGCCGTCCACCCCTCACACCCGTCACCCTCGCCCACCGTCCGCCCATTAATCCAAGACACGGACAAGCGGCGCATCAGCAATCAGCCTTCCT
This sequence comes from Penaeus vannamei, assembly GCF_003789085.1. Classification (NCBI taxonomy): domain Eukaryota; kingdom Metazoa; phylum Arthropoda; class Malacostraca; order Decapoda; family Penaeidae; genus Penaeus; species Penaeus vannamei. Next base: position 656,805 of record NW_020870365.1, read on the forward strand.
CGGGTCCCGGTCACCCTAACAATTCCTGCTGTTGATTCGGTGTGTATTCGCGGCCCAGTTAGCATTCACGCCAATACACGACACGGATAACTTAATTCCGGCTCGCATACTGTGGAAACCTCCCGCCGCTAGCTAGATGGCTCTCGGGTCGCGCGGCGGCGGTTGAACGGACGGCGGGGGGAGGGGGTAGGGGTAGGGGGATCCGGGACGTGTTTTTGATTTTTTTTTTTCGGTGTTGATGGGTTGGTTGTTGTTTTTTTTGGGGGGGGTGGGTGGGGTAAATAGGAGGGAAGAAGGGGGAGGAAGGAAGGTGGGTAGAAAGGAAGGGGAGGTGGGAGGAAGAAGGAGGGAGGTGGGGAAATATAATATATATATATATATATATATATATATATATATATATATATATATATATATATATTATGTATATATATATAATATATATATATATATATATATATATATATATAGATATATTAGAGAGAGAGAGAGAGAGAGAGAGAGGAGGAGAGAGAGAGAGAGAGAGAGAGAGAGAGAGAGAGAGAGAGAGAGAGAGAGAGAGAGAGAGGAAAAGAAAGCGAGAGAGAGAACGCAAGAAAGAAAGTGAGAGAGAGAGAGACGGGGACAAATGTACAGAGAAAATCTGAGAGACATAAAGAGACAGACAGACACAGAAAAAAAAAACAGAGTAACGACTGCCCTCATTACAACCCGACGTCCACGCAGCTCCTCCGACCACCCAGACCCAACGGACACCCGCATCCGAGGGCCTATAGCAGCCTGGCCGGGGGGGGAGGGGGTACCATCAACCCTCTGCTCATATCGGACATCTCTCTTTAGTTCCTGGACAATCCATCGCCTCTGACACGTGGAACAAAGTCTGTCCGTGTCGTCATGAGGAGGTCAGCCCCGCGTCAGGAGGGAGAATGCGTGGTGTTGCGTGAGGGGGGCGAGAGTGCATTCTGTGACGTCACGCCCTGCACATGGCGCCAACCCGAAGCACGAAAAGACATCGAAGCGAAATTTTAGTTTATGATACGAGGAAAAAAATCACATTTCATCAGCTTAAAGTTAGATATGACATGCGTTGAAGCACAAGATGACGTCATTACAAACGACGTGACGTCATCAGCGCCAAGCACGCTTACAACGCGAATCGTAAGCACGGGCCGCCATGCAAACAAAATGGCCGCCCGCATATCCGTGTCCCTTTTCTCACTCTCTCGAAAAAAACGATTAAAGTGAACTCTACGTGAAAAAAGGGAGAGAGAGAGAAAAGAAAATAGAGAAGAGTCGACGTATTGTATTTTTTCTCCTTTTTTGTGCCTGCCAACTGCATTGTCAACTTGTAAATATTTTAATAGAATGCAGTACGACCTGAAACGAAACGATCCCTTCGCAAAACCGTACAAACTCGTTCCCGTTCTGCACAAAGGGCTCGAGTTTACGTCGCCGGGAAGTGGGGAATATTGAGCCCCCTTTTCTCTTTTCTCTTTCTTTCTTCTTTCTTTCTCTCTTTTCTCTCTTTTCTCTTTCTCTTTCTTCTCTTTCTCTTTCTCTCTTTTCTCTTTCTCTGTCTGTCTGTCTCTCTCTCTCTCTCTCTCTCTCTCTCTCCGCCTCTCCTCCTCTCTCTCTCTCTCTCTTCTTCTCTATCTCTCTCCTCTCCCTCTCTCTCTCCTGTGCTGTGTGTAGTGTGTGTGGTTGTGTGTGTCGGCAGTGCTGCTGTGTGTAAATGTGTGACTAGATCCGCTGGTCTGTGTGTGTTGGTGTGCGTGTGCGGGCGTGAGCTGTCGTGCGTATGCGGTATGTGCGGTGGGTTCGTCTGGACGTGTTGTGGTGTGTGTGTGCGGGGTTTCTTGTTGCGAGACGCTTATTACATGTTCGATGTGGTGGTGTTGTATCCGTTCTTTCACTCTCACGGTGGGTTTTTTGAGAGTTAGGGCTGAGTCTGGAGGAGCTTTGCTCTGGGCGATTCAGCGTTTTTGCACTACAGCTGCTTACAATCACGTAATCGCATGTTGTTATCGGCTCGCCATTTACCTACTCGTCAGGAAGTTATGGGTGTGTAGGATTTGTATCGGTATCCCAGTGAAGATGGATGCGATGTTCGCCATAAGTATCCTGAATTTTGAAAGCGTCTAATAGTCTTGGACTAAGGGACTCATAACATCTTTCAGCGTACTGTTTCGGTCGTGCGTTCGAGGTTGTGAGGATGTGGTAGTGTTAGACGGCAGGTCGATCTAGGAAATAGAAGATCGAGGTGTCCAGTTAATGTCAGGTCGTCGGCCTTCTGTATCTAGCTGGCTCTCGATGTTTTCGTCGTGACTTTCTCAGTCTCTCTATCCTGGGTAGGACAATCAGAGGGTCTGTGGAGTGAATCACGCTAACGAGTAGAGGGCCACTATGCCCAGCCGACGCTATGACCATGGGGCGGTACTGATTCTCTCCCCTCAACTTCTCTCTCCTCTCTCTCTTCTCTCCTCTCCACTCGGTTC
>NW_020870365.1:666799-669299 GCF_003789085.1 Penaeus vannamei
ACAATTGATGAATAGATAAAATAGATGGGTGGGGAGATAGATGGATAGATAGAAGGATGAAAAGTTAAGGAGATGGATGGTGGTGGATGGATAATAGATGGATAGATAGATATATAGATGAATGGATAGGTGGATGGATAGATAGATTGATGAATAGATAGACAGATGGATAAAAAGATACAGATAGATGAATGATACAGATAGATGAATATACAGATAGATGATACAAAAAGATACAGAAAGATAGATAAATCGACGCATAGATAGATCAATAGATATACAGATGGATGGATAGATGGATGACATCAAACCCTAGATGTAAAGAATACGAAAGACTAACAAGAAGGCGTGGATGAATGACGAAAAAAACAAACTCAAGATGATGGATAGATTATTTTTAAAAAAGTGTAGAGAGAATGGACCAAAAAAGAAATTTCATAAAGAAAAAAAAAAAAACTCATGATACGTATGTTAAAAGACAATAGAGTTGAAAACAATTGTTGATTTTAAAAGTGTGGGAAATAGACCTAAGCGATATATATATATATATATACTATATATATATATATATATATATATATATATATATTATATATATATATATATATATATATATGGCGATGCTGCTACGAACGAAAAAAAGAACAGCCACGATTGAGAAAATGGAAAAAAAAGTTGAAAGCGCACATGCACGCAGGAGAAAAAAGCCTTTTGTAGACAACCCCTTTTAAAAAAAACGAGAGAGGAACAGTAGATAGACAGCCAGACAGGGAGAACGGAGGGCTAACAGCCACCCCATGGCAGGTCTGTCCCTCTCTCTCTCTCTCTCTCTCTCTCTCTCTCTCTCTCTCTCTCTCTCTCTCTCTCTCTCTCTCTCTCTCTCTCTCTCTCTCTCTCTCTCTCTCTCTCTCTCTCTCTCCTCGCTCCTCTCTCTCTCTCTCTCTCTCTCTCTCTCTCTTCTCTCTTTCTCTCTCTCTCTCTCTCTCTTCTTTCTCTCTCTCTCTCTCTTCTCTCTCTCTCTCTCTCTCTTCTCTCTCTCTCTCTCTCTCTCTCTCTCTCTCTCTCTCTCTCTCTCTCTCTCTCTATCTATCTATCTCTATCATCTATCTATCTATCTATCTTTCATTCTTTCTTCTTCGTTCTGTCTATCTGCCTGTCTCTCTTTCCTCTCTCTCTATCTGTCTCTCTATCTATCTATCGTTCTATCTGTTTCTCTCTCTATCTCTCTCTCTCTATCTATCTATCTATTTAACTATCTATAACTATCTATCTATCTGTTTGTCTATCTATCTATTTATCTATCTATCTCTCTTCCCCTTTCGCTCTCTTTTTTTCTTTCTCCTTCCCTCGCCTTATCTTGCTTCCTCCTTCTTTTCCTTCCTCTCTCCCTTTCTCCCTCCTCCCTTACCCCTTTCACTCTCTCTCCTCATTTTCTCCCTCTCTTTCTCCTCCCTCTCCACTTCTTTCCCCTCTCTCCTTCCCTCTCTTTCCCCCTCTTCCTTCTTCCCCACTCTCCCTCTCTCCATCCCCCCCTCTCTTCCCCTCTCTCCCTCTCTCCATCCTCCTCTCCCTCTCTCTCTCCTCTCTCCCTCCCTCTCTCCCCTCTTTCTCTCTGCTTCCCTTTCTCCTTCCCTCTCTGCTTCCCTTTCTCCTTCGGCCCTCCCTCTCTCCCTCCCTCCATGTGACATTTTGTTTGAACCTTTGCACAGAACATTCATTCAGTTCACCCGTGTGCAACCCTTTCAACACTCAGCCTTCAACAACAGTTTCCCCTTCCATGTAAAAATGGGAAGAGGGAAAAATAGGATGGGAAGAAAGAAATTTGAAAAAAGGAGGAATGGAAAACAAAAATGTTTGCAAAGGGAGAGAGGAAATAAAAAAAAAAAAAAACAAGTTTGTCTCTCCTGTTTTGTTCTGTGTATGTTTTTTCTTGTTGAGTGTGGGTTCGTGTGTTTATTTTTTGTATGTGGTTGTACTCAATAAATTTTTATATTATTCTTTTAGCTCATATTTGTTTTCCTTTTCCTTTTATCAACAATATCCTGACTTTAATCTCTTCCTCTTTTTCGCCATAATCTTCTTCCTTTTAACAATATGTGCTTTCTTTCTCTTAATTTCTTACATTTTACAACTCCAATCCTTTCCCCTATCTACCACTTCCATCATTTCTTCTAACCGCCACTATCCACCCTTTCCCTCTAACTACCATCTCCACCTATCTCTTTAACTACCACTTCCACTTTTTCCTCGAACTACTACTTTCCTCTAACAACCACAACCATCATTTATTCTAACTGCCACTTCCTCCCTTTCATCGAACTACCACATCCACCCTTTCCCTCTAACAACTACCTCCATCCATTCCTTTATCACTTCAACCCTTTCCTCTAACAACCACCTTTATCCATTCCTCTAACTACCACTTCCACCCTTTCCTCGAACTGTCCCTTGCCCCTTTTACTCCTTCCCTCTATTCCTCTATTTCGTTCATTACAGCCAC
>NW_020870365.1:679299-686799 GCF_003789085.1 Penaeus vannamei
TCCCCTATAAGTCCTTGAGATCCTGAAGGAGCGCTTCTTCGCTGTCTCTTTCGCTCTGTCTCCATCTCAGGGTCTTTTTTTTTCTTTTTTCTTGTTTTTTTCTTTTTTGTCTCTCTGTCTGTCATTATCATCATTATCGTTATAAACACCATGATTATAATTATCCTCATTATCATTATAAACACCATCATTATGATTATCACTATCATCGTTATTCACATTACAAATATAGTTATAGTCATAAAAAACTTTATATTTTCATGATTGTTATAAGTATAAACATCATCTTCGTTTTCGTCATTAATTCATCTTGATCCAAATAATTAATTCGAGCAATCTTCCTCAAACACTGTGTCGTGTCGTACACTGACTCGACACTGATGAATAGTCAGTGAATTTCTAGCCATCATGTTTGTCTTGTTTTATTGTTTTTTTTGCGCGTCTTTGACTATTTTCCTTCGTCATCCACATTTTCTACTTCTAATCTTCGTTCAAGTTTATTATAGTTATCCCGTCATGGATATAGAAAACGGAGCGTCGAAACCTGTTTATCGTGTACAAGAAACGTCAGGTTTTGTGTATATGTACTGATATACTGTGTATATACATCGTTGTGCAATGTATTCTTTTCGCGTCAACGAGTGAGTGTAGTGCAATCGCGAAAGACGACGAAAGCATAAAAGGCGACAACAATACTTTTCCTTTTTGCGGAGGGAGAGGGGGAAGGGGGAAGGGAGAGGGGTAGGGGGAGGGGTGGAGGAGAATCAGAACAAGCAGAGAAGCAACCTCTCTTCCCTTTCTCTTTTTCCTTTTCTTTTGTGCCTTTTCTATTTTTATCTTCATTTTTCTTTTCTTTTTTCTTCTTTTTTACGTTTCCGTTATAATTTTCTCGTCTGTTTTTATATTTCTTTTTCATCTGATTTTGTTGTAAGCTTTCTTCCGCTTTTTCAAAGAGGAGTTACTTGAAGATAGAGAAAAATGGAGATAAAGCGAAGAGGGAGGCGAGTAAATGAGTGATAGACGAGAGAGAGAGAGAGAGAGAGAGAGAGAGAGAGAGAGAGAGAGAGAGAGAGAGAGAGAGAGAGAGAGAGAGAGAGAGAGAAGAGAGAGAGAGAGAGAGAGAGAGAGAGACAGACAGACAGACAGAGACAGACAGAGAGATAGAGACACAGAGAGAGAAGAGAGAGAGAGAGACAGAGAGAGAGAGAGACAGACAGACAGACAGACAGACATACAGACAGACAGACAGAGAAAGAGAGATAGAGACACGAGAGAGAGAGAGACAGAGACAGACAGAGAGAGAGAGAGAGAGAGAGAGAGAGAGAGAGAGAGAGAGAGAGAGAGAGAGAGACAGACAGAGAGACAGAGACAGAGAGAGAGAGAGACAGAGTGAGAGAGAGAGAGAGAGAGAGAGAGAGAGAAGAGAGAGAGAGAGAGAGAGAGAGAGAGAGAGAGAGAGAGAGAGAGAGAGAGAGAGAGAGAAGGAGAGAGAGAGAGAGAGAGAGAGAGAGAGAGAGAGAGAGAGAGAGAGAGAGAGAGAGAGAGAGAGAGAGAGAGAGAGAGAGAGAGAGAGAGAGAGAGAGAGAGAAGAGAGAGAGAGAGAGAGAGAGAGAGAGAGAGAGAGAAGAGAGAGAGAAAGAAGAGAGAGAGAGAGAGAGAGAGAGAGAAACAGAGGTAGACAGAGAGAGAGAGAGAGAGAGAGAGAGAGAGAGAGAGAGAGAGAGAGAGAGAGAGAGAGAGAGAGAGAGAGAGAGAGAGAGAGAGAGAGGAGAGAGAGAGAGAGAGAGAGAGAGAGAGAGAGAGAGAGAGAGAGAGAGAGACAAACAGAGACAGACAGAGAGAAAATGAGAAAAAGAAGGGTAAAGCAGATTATCCGAAAACCCTGAAGAGTCAAGAGATCTGGATCCCAAACTCTCCTCCCCTCTTATTCTACCTCCACCTTCCTGCCTAAATTCCACCCTACTTACCCTCTTCATACCTCACCTCCTCACCCTTCACCCTCGCCCTTCCACCCTAGCACTATGCTTACACTCTCCCTCCCCCTCCCACCCTCCTCTGTTACTTCCCCCCTCCTCCTCCCAACCCTCCTCCCCCCACTCGGCCTCCCCCTCCCACTCCCCCTCTTTCCCACCTCACTCTCCTCCCCTCTCTCCTCCCTCCCACTACCCTCCCCACCCTCCCCCTCCCACTCCCCCTCTTCCCTGTCCCTTCCACCCTCACCCCACCCCCTGTACCTCTCCTCCCTCCCACCCACCCCTCCCTGTACCTCCCACCTAACCCCCTCCCACCCTCACCCCACCCCCCCACCCTCACCTCCACCCTAACCTAACTCCACTCTCGTACTCCCTTCCACTCCCCATCCCCACCCTCACCTACCCACACCCTCCCCCCGACCCGCCCATCGTCCTCCACGCCCCTCCTACAATACGTAAGCGGATGTGGGCGGTCTAATGAATAAAATCCGCGTAAATTGGTCCAAATCCATAGAAACATCCGGGACACTGCTGCCCGCGCCACGACATGAGGGGGGATCAATGACAATTTAGTTTTCTGTTAAGAGCGATGGGGGAAGGTTCTCTCTCTCTCTCGTTCGTTCTCTCTCTCTCACTTTTTGTTCTCTTTCTCTCTTTTCATCTTTGTTTCTTTTTGGTCGTGTTTTCTTTCTCTTTTTTTCTGTTTATGCCTCTCTCTTTCTCTCTTACGTTTTTTATTGTTTTTTTTTCTTTCCTTCTTACTAGTTCTCTTCTTCTCTGTCTTTCTCTAGCTCTATCTATCTATCTAACTATCTATCTCTATCTCTATTTATCTCTGTCTATCTATCTATCTATCTATGTATCTATCTATCTCTCTCTCTCTCTCTCTCTCTCTCTCTACCTACTTACCTATCTATCCCTCTATCTCACTCTCTCTTTAATTTTCTACGTCTCTCTTCCGGGTTTATTACCACCTACCTTTTCACCCCTACATGCATCTACAAAATCCCACAATCACATAAAAAAAACACAAATTGAAATGAAAATAACTAAAATCGAACGCAAAGTAACACTAATTTACAAATTAAATAAATGAAGATGACAGACAGAGAGAGGAGAAAAGAGAAGAGAGGAGAAAAGAGAGAAGAAGAGAGAAAGAAGAGGAGAGAGAGAGAGAGAAGAGAGAGAGAAGAGAAAGAGAGAGAGAGAGAGAACGCAAAGTAACACTAATTCACAAACTAAACGTATAACCCCGCTGCCGCTGATGAAGATAAGTGTTGCCAATCGCCGGAGGGATCTGAGCTCGTCGATCCAGCTATAAAGAAGGGAGGAAGAGGACTTACGAGAATGGCAACATTTGGCATGGCGGAGAATTCTTGCGCTGGTGAAATGGCCTCCCCCCCCCCGTTCGAAGAAAATATAATTATCCCCGGCTGGATATTTGGATGTTAAGAGTCGGTATTATGTATATGTTATGATAGCATTTGCATTTCATTTTTCTTTTTTTCTTTTTCTTTTTTTTTTTGGGGGGTGGGCTTGAGAGAATATTTACATAAGTAGGGTAAGCACACATGCACATAAATGCATACAGTGTGGATTCAGTTTTTTTTTTAGTTCAATATACCGCACATTCATTACGGATAGATAGGTAGATAGATAGATAGAAGGACAGATAGATGGAGAGAGCGACAGAGAGAGAGAGAGACAGACAGACAGAGAGAGAGACAGAGAGACAGACAGAGACAGAGAGAGAGAGAGAGACAGACAAACAGAGAGAGAGCAGAGAGAGAGTGAGAGACAGAGAGAGAGAAAAGAAGAGAGATGGAGAAGACAGAGAGGGACGAGGAAGTCTATAAGCTTGCTTGTTTGCGCAGATATGCCCATACCTTCGCATCTCCCCTTATCCCCCTTTATCTAAATTTATCCCTCCCTTCATACTCTATCTCCCTCCCATCCTAAAAACAACGTAGACAGATCACACAGCCGCCTGAGCCCCGTAGACCAAAAGCCGCACTACGAACACCCTCGTTTCCTAAAGGTCTTGTCTCAAAACACCTTGATTTTCTCCGCTAAAGAAAGAAAATATCCGGATGATTTTACGTCACGTGAAGGCCCTTCATTTTCTACGCATGACGCGCCAAATTGCGGTGTATCCGTTTTCTAAATGCGCGATTTTCGTCGGCTCGAAGGGGGGTATAAAATAAATATAAAATTATAAAATATAAAAAAGGGGGTATAAAATGGTGTCTACGTCTGTCTCTTATTTATGTGGGTAATTATAATTTATGAAGAAAAGGAAAAAAAAACGTGAAATATTCTTCTCTCTTTGCCACTCACCTTTTGTTTTCGACACACAAAAGAGAGAGAAAAGGAAAATAGGAAAAACAGAGAGAAAAAAAAACACGTTTTCGACACACAAAAGAGAGAGAAAGGGAAAACAGAGAAAAAAAAAATCGAAAAAAATCGAAAAAAATATATTTGTCCCGGAATAATGTTGAATCAGTCCTCATCTCCGCCATGTCAGCGACGAGAGAAAACTGATCAATCTCCACCACACCTTCCTGCCAACAGCATCCGGCCCGGAAGATGTGATGCTGATGGGGAGGGATACGCGGCGGGAGATGAGCGATGGAGAGAGAGAAAGGGAGAAAGAGAGGGGGGGGAGAGAAATAGAGAATGAGAGAGAGCGTGGGAGAGAGGGAGGGAGAGAGAGAATGGGAGAAAGAGAGGGGGGGAGAAAAATAGAGAATGAGAGAGAGGGAGAGAGAAAGAGAGAGAGGGGAGGGAAGGAGGGGAGGAGAAAGAGCGAGAGACCGAGAGAGAGAGGGAGAGAGAGAAAGAGAGTAAAGCGAATAAAACAGAGAGAGAGAAAGAGGGGGAGGGGACAACAAATGAGAGAAGTAAAGTAAGAAAGAGAAGGAGGGAGAGAGACAGAGAGAGTAAAGTGAGTAAAAGAGAGAGAAAGAGGGTGAGGAGAACAAGACAGAATCATAGTGAGAGAGAGAGAAGAGATAGAGAGAAGGTGATAGACACTGCTAACTAACAAAGGAAGGAAAGGCATACAATGAAAATTTCAGATCTAGCTACAGGAAATTAAAAAAAAATCAACAAAATAAATCAATAACCAACAAAAAAATAAAAAATAATAATAAAAAATTAAAAAAATAAAAAATAAAAAAGATCAACAAAGTAAATCAAACAAACACAACAAATCAAATACAAAAAAAAAAAAAAAAAACCGAAAAAAAAAATCCTTCGTTCACATACGTTGCGTGGCGAATGACGGCCGTTTCAGACGTTCACCGAAATGAGCGCTGATTTTATTACGAGTGATGGGTCGTTATATCGAAGGTTCTGCATGATGAAAATGCGGCCAATGTTTGCGAATGAGCTGATTATATGGAGGCTGATGGACGAGATTGAATTACTTTTCGATGCCATTATCTTCCTCTCTGTCCATCCATCTGTCTGTCAGCCTATTCATTCATTTTTTTATTCATTTGTATATATTTTTTTCTTTTCTTTCTTTTTCATTTCATTTTATATGTGTGTGTGTCTCTTTGCATACGTGCATTCAAGTATGATTGATTAAATACGCATACCTGCAAGCACATGCACACGCACAAACATATATATGTAAGTGTGTGTGTGTGTGTGTGTGTGTGTTTGTGTGTAGATAGACAGATAGATAGATATGTATAAGTAAATATATATGTATATATATATATATATATATATATATATATATATATATATATATATATATATGTGTGTGTGTGTGTGTGTGTGTGTGGTGTGTGTGTGTGTGTGTGTGTGTGTGTGTGTGTGTGTGTGTGTGTGTGTGTATATATATAATATATATAATATATATATATATATATATATAATATATATATATATATATATATATATATATATATATATATATATATATATATATATATATATATATATATATATATATATATACATGTGTGTGTGTATGTGTGTGATCATGAATTTATTATCCCTTATTGTTTTTTTTTTTTTTATATATTCATTACTCTTTCTATCATTACCACTATTATTTTTCCCATCAAAATATTATGAAAACTTTTTAATGAAAATCTTACCCGAGGTGTGTCTTAACCCAACTTAGATGCCATTAGATTTTGGTGGTGATCCGGATCCAGGAATCTTTTAAAGGATTCATTAGCATTGCATTAGCATTCCAAAGTAATTCCTCAAGTGTGACCATCGTTATAGCATCAGTGACACTATTGCCTTGGCCGAGGTATGCGCTCTCTCAGTGCTTCTAGTTACTATTGTTATTATCATTATTGCTATCGTTATCATTATTATTACTGTCTATTTAAAGCTAGTCCTATCCTTATCATTATTATTACTTTCATTACCATAATCATTTTCATTATCATTACTATCATTATTACTATTATCATTATCATTGCCATCATTAGTATCATTATGAGCATCAGTATGAATATCTGTATCACCATCATCATCATTCACATCATAATCACCACGCCATCAATACTACAATTCTCCTCACCATAATACAAAAAAAAAAACATATATAAAAAAATAAACCCCCCAAAAATAAAAACTCAAATATACAATTCCCCCTTTATCATATTCTGTCATTCCCCATCTCTCTCTCTCTCTCTCTCTCTCTCTCTCTCTCTCTCTCTCTCTCTCTCTCTCTCTCTCTCTCTCTCTCTCTCTCTCTCTCTCTCTCTCTCTCTCTCTCTCTCTCTCTCTCTCTCTCTCTCTCTCCATTCCCCCCTTCTCTCCATCTCTCTCCCTCTCTCCTTCCCACTTAAAATTCCTCGTGTGATTCCCTTCCTCCCTGTGTTTACCTGTCATAACACCCGATTCCTGTGTTGTATCTTTGTCCTTTTGTGTTAAGTAAGGGTTTTGCTTATGTTTTTTTTTGGGGGGTTGGTTATTTATTTTCTGTTTATTGATCACTGTTATTATCATTATTACTGTTATTATGATTCATATTGTTTATTTGATTGTTGTCATTGTTATTATCATTACTATTATGGTTTATCATTATTTTTATTGTCATTATTATTATCAATGTTATTATTATCATCATTAATATTATTGATCATTATTATTATCATTATCATTATCATTATTATTCTTACTATTACTATCATTATTATTATTATTACTATTATTATTATTATTATTATTATCATTATTATTATTATTATTGTTATTATTATTATCATTATTATTATTTTATTATCATAATCATTATCATTATTATCATTATCATTATCATCATCACTATTACTATCGTTAATGGGACTTTTGTTATTGTCATTATCATTATTAATTATTATTATTAATTATATTATTATTATTATTATTATATTATTATTATTATATTATATCATTATTATTATTATCATTACTATCACAATCACTATCATTATATTATATTATTATCATATTATTATCATTATTGATATCAATTATTATAATAATCATTACTGATTATCACTATTATATTATT
>NW_020870365.1:691799-699299 GCF_003789085.1 Penaeus vannamei
AGAAAAGGAGAAGAAGGAAGAAGAAAGAGAAGAAGACGGAAAGAAAAGAAGAGAGCGAAGAAAAAGACGAAAAGAAAAGGAGGAGAAGGAAGAAGAGAGAAGAAGAAGACAGAAAGAAAAGGAAGGAACCCGAAGACGAAACAACTTATTTTTAATTATATAAAAATAAGATCGCTTGCTTGAAAAAAAACGGAAACAAATTGCTTCTGATTTCTTGATATTCAACTTCATTACTCTCCTCGTGTCGGCTGCTCAACTCCACAACCTTCATTATATATTCTTTCTCAACTTCGAAACTGCTGCTTTTACGAGCAATTAATTATACATTTTTTTTCCCTTCGACGCCCGAGATAATTTTGGCGGGAGAAATATAAACCCTCCTGGAGCAAGGAAGGGAGGGGCGGGAGCCGGGACGGGGAAGTGTAGCTTTCGTTTTAGAATAAATGAAAATAAAATAAAATAAAATTGTAGGTGTGGGATAGCTTTGTAAAAAAATATAATGATAGTAATAAAAAGAATTTTTTAAAAATGTTGTTATGTGGTAATGGATATACTCTTTTTATAAATAAATAAATATATAAATAAATAAACGTTATGTAATGGATATATTCTTTTTCTGAATTAAGGAATTTGCCTTTTTTCATATTGTATTGGAATCATTCCTAACCGATGATAAAGATAAGTAAGAAGGAATAAATAAATGAAACTGAAATTGGCTTTACCAAAGCAAACTGCTAAAAAAAAAAAAAAAAAAAAAAAAAAACGAGTTTATCGGAATTGCATTTCGCTCTCCCGTAGCTGTAAAAGTCGTTTGTGCCTCAAGAGTTTCAATTTAACTTTTTGTGTATTTTTTTCCCTAACACTCCAACGGTACTGTATTTACTTCAGTTGTTTACGAAGTTCCCAAGTTGTGCAAGGTTTAATCAAAATGTGGCCGCAGACAATGCAACCTGACCGATGCAACGAGTGTTAAACAGGCTGGGAAGGCAGAGAGAGAGAGAGAGAGAGCGAGAGAGAGAGAGAAGAGAGAGAGAGAGAGAGAGAAGAGAGAGAGAGAGAGAGAGAGAGAGAGAGAGAGAGAGAGAGAGAGAGAGAGAGAGAGAAGAGAGAGAGAGACAGAGAGAGAAGAGAGAGAGAGAGAGAGAGAGGAGGGGGAGGAAGGAAGGTTGAGAAGGAGGGAGAGGGTGAGGAAGGGAGGGAGAGAGAGAGAGAGAAGGAAGGGGAAGGAAAGAGAGAAAGTAGAGAGAAAGGGGTGTGGAGGGAAGGTGGGGGAATTAAGGAAGAGAAGGAGAGAGAGGATAAGGAAGGGAGGAAAGAGAAGAAGAGAGAAGAAAAAAAAAGAGGGGAGGAAGAAATATGGACAGAGAGAGAGAGAGGGACTGAGAAAGGGAGGAAGGAAGGGACTGAAGGAAGAGGAAGGAAAGGAAAGAGAGAGAGAGGAAGAGGAAGGTAGGGAGAGAGGGAACAGCTGTTTGTTTAGTCAACTATGCTGTCTTCTGTATTAGCCCAGCTTCAGCGAAATCACTTTGGTAAATATCATTAGCATACAGTAGGTACGGGACATCTCGCAGCGCCCTCTCCCCTTCCGTACTCAAATTGTCAGTTTTCCGCTTCCTTTTCCCCTCTCTGCTTCTTCCTCCTTTCTTCTTCCTCCTCTTTCTTCCTCCTTTCTCCTTCCTCTTCCTTTTTCCTCAATCCTCCTTCTCCTAGTTCTCCTCCTTCCTTCTTTTCTCCGTTCTCCCTATTCCTTCTCCTTTCTCCTCAATCCTCCTCTTTCCTCCTCTTTCTTCCTCCTTTCTCCTTCCTCCTCCTTCTTCCTTTCCCTCTCCTACTTCTCTTCCTTTTTCCTTCTTTGTCTATGTTCTTCCCCCTCCCTTTCTCTCTCTCTCTCTCTCCCTCTCTCTTCGAATCTCTCTCTTTCTCTTTCTCTCCTCTTCTCTCTCTCTCTCTCTTCTCGTCTCTCTCTCTCTCTCTCTCTCTCTCTCTCTCTCTCTCTCTCTCTCTCTCTCTCTCTCTCTCTCTCTTTCTCTCTCTCTCTCTCTCTCTCTCTCTCTCTCTCTCTCTCTCTCTCTCCGTCCTTCGCATACTTAAGATTCCTGAGGCCTCGGCGTCATCCGCGCACCGGAAAACAGGCTAAAACAATACCCTTGAGAAGGATGACAAGAACCCACAATTCTTCCCCTCCTCCCTGTCCCTCCTTCTCCCTTCCCTCCTCCTCTATCCCCCCTTCTCCTTCTCTTTCTTACCCTTCCTCCTCCCTATCTCCTATTCCTATCTATCCCTCCTTCCTAACCTTTTCTCTCCTTATCCGTTCTTCTGTCTACCCCTCCTTCTCCCTGTTCCTCCTTCTCTTTCTCCTTTTTCCTCCCTATCCCTCCTCTCCTTTCCTTTTCTCTCTATCCCTCCTTCCCTATCTTTCTCTCTCTTCTCCCCCTACTCTCTACCCCTCCTCCTCCCTATTCTTCCTTCTCCTTATCCCTCCTATCTATCCCTCCTTCTTCCTAACCTTCTCCTTCTCCCTCTTCCTCCCTATCCCTCCCTCTTCTTATCCTTTTTTCTCTCTATCCCTCCTTCTCCCTATCCCTCCTTCTCCTTCTCCCTCTTCCTCCCTATCCCTCTCTTTCCTTATCCCTCCTTCTCTCTATCCACCCTCATTCTCCTCCTGTCCTTTCCTTCCTCCTTGCCCTTTAGTCCCCTTACCTATTGCCCTTCATGACGTCCCTTGTCCCCCTTACATAGTCTCTTTTCTGACGTCCTTTGTTTTCGATTTCCTGAGGTCTTTCCCGAGGTCATTTTCTTGTCTTCTCTTGCCCTTTTCCCCTTTCTGACGCCCCTGGTCCCTTGCCCTTTGCCCTTCTTGTCAGCTCTCGTTGTCCTTAACTCCTTGCCCCCTCCCCACGCCCCCTGTCTTCCCATGCCCTTTGCCCCCGTCCCGACGCCCCTTTCCCCGCCCCCTCACTCATTCATTCCCCTGACATCTCTTACCCTTTAACCCTCCCAACGCCCCTCTCCCCCTTACTTATTTCCTTGCCATCCCTCCCCTTGCCCCTCCCCGCTTCCTTTCCTCTCCTGACCCATTGCCACCTCCCTCCCTTGCCCCCCCCCCCCCCGTCCCGCGCGCCCCCTCGATGCCTTTGTGCGCCTAGATCATCAACACGAGCGAGGCAAGGGGGCGACGGAAGACGTCAGAAAAAAACTTTTTTTTCCAACTCCTTCTTCCTCTTCTTATTTCTTCCTCTTCCTCCTCCTCCTCCTCTTCTTCTCACCCGGCCGGCGCAGCTATGAGCGGTCATTTCTAGCCGGGGAAAATCTTCGTCTCTTTTAAGAGATGAAAGCTGAAACGAGAGGCATTCAGGCGAGGCCATTTATCATGAATGTCATTAGATTACGTGCGCGGCCCTCCCGGAATGACTAACGTGGGAGCCCCGGGCGCTGCGTCGAGCCGTCCTGGAGGTTCTCGGGGAAATGTTTTTGCAAAGTAGGCCAGAGCACTTCCTTCGGCGGACGTCTGCCACAGGGCCCTGTAACGGCGTGTTTGCATCTTTACTTTTAATGGGGATATGCATTTTAGAGATATTTTTTCTTCAGATTTTCCTTTACAGAATGAATAATTGAATGGGTAGTTGAGTCCTTGAAGATAAGACATGAATGATAAGAAGATACACAGCCGTATCTCCCGCCGAAGCACACGGACGTCCAGATCTTTCACCAAAAAAAGAAAAGAAAAAAGACCATCAGTTTCTTTCGACGAGAGAGAAGTAACAACGCCAGACTGCTTGGCTCCTCATCGGGCTCTCGCGCCGGCAGGAGTCCTGAATGTTGCACACACACCCTCAGGCATTGCATATCTTGCATCGCTTGCCACATTCCTCCCTCCCTCGCTCCCTTGCCATCCCTTTCATCATCGGGTTGCCCCTCTCTTGTGCTCTCCCTCGCCTCTCCTCCTCTTCCCCCTTCGCCTCCTCTTCCTCTTGTCTCTCCCCTTCTCCCTTCTTTCGCTCTGTGTTTGAAGATGATGTTTGTAAACACTTATTATCCCTTTCTCTTCTTCCATCTTTTGATTTTCCTCTATTCATGCCATCATCTTTCCTTTACTGTGTCCATTCCTTTGACTTTGGTTTGATCTCTACTTTTTTCTCTTTCTTTCTTTCTTTTTTCATTGCTTTCTTATTTTTTAAACATTTCCTTCTTCGTTCGTATTTTTCTTTTTTCTCATGATTTTATTCTAATTCCTTCTTTGCCCTCTTCGTTACTCCTTTCTCTCCTTCTTTCCCTTTTTTATTCCTTCATTCCTTCACCCTCTTACTTCTTCTCTCCTTCTTTTCTTTTTATTTTCTTTTTTTCTTACTTCTTTCGCAGGTTGTACATTGTCTTTGTTTGTTGTTGTTTTTCCAGTCTTTGTTTTTATCTATTTTCCTCCTCTTTTTCTTTCTTTTTTTTTCTTTCCATTTTTTTACTTTTCTATTTTCTTTCCTCTTTTTCTCCTTCTTTATATATTTTTGTATTTTTTCTTTGATTTTTATTTCTCTTTATTTTTCCATATTTTTTTTTTTCTCTATATTCCATATTTCATCTTTTTGCTTCTTTTTCTCTTTTCCTTTTTTTCCGTTCTTGTCCCTTTCTTTTTTCATATTTGCTCTTTCTTTTCCTCTTCTTTCTCTCCTTCTTCCCTTTTCTCTTTCTCTCTCTCATTACTTTTCGCTTTGTCTTTATATTCATTTTCTATGTTTTCTCTTACATTATTTCTAATCATTGCTATGTCTTCCTTCCTCAACCTAAATTATCCTCATCTTATATTTCATCTCTTCCTAACTTCCTTCTTTCGTATTTTCCATCTACCTCGCTTCCTTCTTTCTGTTCTTATCTTCCTTCTCCCTCTTTTCTCATTTCCTCTTTCGCTAACTTTGATTCCGTTCTCTTTATCTCTCCGACTTTCTTCCACTTACTTCATTTCCTTCTTCCTTTTGTCTCACGCATTCGTTGTTTTCACCAAATTTTCTTTTTCTTTTTTTTTCCTTTTTCGGCTTTTATATTATTGATTCCTTCTGTTCTTCCATCCTTCCTTTTTTCTTTCCTTCCTTCTTTCTTTCCTTTCTTCTTCTTGTTTTTTCTGATTTCTCTAATTTCATATCCCTAATATTGCCATTTTTTCATTCCTTTTCTTCCTTTCTTCATTCATTTCTCCCTTCCTTCTGCTTCTTTCCTTCGATCCCGCCCTCAGTTCCTTAAATCCTTCCTCTTTCCTCTCCTCCTTCCTCACATCCTATTCTTCCTTTCTTCTTACCTTCCTTCCTCCCTTTCCCCCCCCCTTTCGCCTCCTTCCCTCTATCCTTCCTTCCTTTTTTCTTCTGAATCTTCCATTCTTCTTTCACTCGCTAGTAATAATATTCACACCTGAAGAATAACATTAGAATCAGCTCTTTCTCAAGTACAATGATGACGTCACTGTTATCCCCTCTCGCAATGTAAATAAATCGTCTAAGGCTAAAACATGAACAGATTTCTATGATATCATTACTATAAGAGTATAGTAATGATGCCATTTTTAGGATTTTATTCATGTATTTAAGTTCATTTTAGGTTTGGTTATCCGTTACGTTTTCTTACCATACATAGTATGCCACGTTAAGAAGCTAAACTACGTTACACTTTGCACATCTACTTCGTTGATGTTATACTACATCTATTTCTAAATCTACCGGGTTTGTTTTTACCAGAATGCAAACTCGTTATATCTGTTCATGACTCTTTGAGCTATCCTGCTAACCAACTAACGATAAGCTAACCAATGCTACCAAAAACACACAACCTCCATGGCGGATAGTAATAATGATAATAATGATGATGATGAAAAATAACAATAGCAACAATAGTAATAACAACAATAACATGACAATTAAAGAAACAATCCCACATTTTTTTTTCTTTTTTTTTCTTTTTCTTTTCCTTTTTCCTTTTTTTTTACGTTTTCCTTCAGTAGCCTCGACTCCGGCCTCCTCCAACAGCCGCCCGATTCCGTTTTCCTCCTGGAATTTTTGGCTGGAATTAAAGACTGGAATATTAAAGCCGTCCAAAATGTCCCTTCTCAAATTTGCATATCAGCCTGGCATTGACAGGTCGAAAATTCGTTTAAACTCCTGTTAATTGAAAGGTGTCCTGCAAATTATTTTCTTCCAGCGTCGTGATTCCTTTTTCTTTAATTTTCTTATTCTTAGTCTTCTCTTTTGTTTTGTTTTGTTTTCTTATTTCCTCGTTTTTAGTCAAGTTTTCGTTTTCTTAAACTAAATTTACGGTTTATCTTTTATTGGTTTATTTTTACTTTCTAAATAAAAGGTTGTACTTGCAAAAAAGCCAAACAAATATATTTTTGAAATGTTTCATCGAATCATGAAATAATTAATCATAGGTTTATGGCATATACATGGATAGATAGATTGATATCTAAAAATATAAAGATATAGAAACACAAAAAGATGCAATAATCAAAATAGTTAAAATATCAAAAAACAAAAATAGCAACAACAATAATGATAACAATAACAAAGTGATAGTAATAACAGTATAAACACTGATAGTAACAATGATAATAATGATAATGATGATAATAACACTAATCATGACAATAACGATAATAATCAGTGCAGTGTTTTGTATTGATAATGATGATAAGTAATAACAATAATGAAAAAGATTTTAAATCACTACAAACAAGAATCTAAAAACGTACTCTTACATTATGTTTGTAAACATTTAGAAAGCATAAATAATAAATAAAAAGGAAAATATCAGACTACACTTCCAAAAGTAGATTAAAATTAAAAAAAAAAAAAAAAAAAAAAAAAAAATAAAAATATATATAATTATATATATACATAAACTATACTATACTACATATACTATATATACATATATACTATATATATACTCATATACTACTATTTATACACAACTATAATAAATCAAATTATATCTATAATCTTATTATTTAATATAATATAATAATACTAATCTACCTAACACTATTACACATACTATATATAATAATAATATATACTGTATGCTAATAATATGTATTATATCAAAATAATATATTAATATATAACCACTATTATAACTAATCAGTTAATAACTAATCACATATTAATATAATAGGTATAACTATTACTATGTCGACCTATCACTCACTATACATAATACTATAATATACATACCCTAAAAACATACTATCATAGTAGTACTCATAGCTATAAATATATGTATACTATACTACCTATACCAATAAGATAAATTATATATAAGATCTACAAACCTATAATATAAACACCTACTATACCATACTAATATCATGTACAGATATAATATCATATATATAACTACTATTACATATATCCAAAACACACCACTACCTATATATACTAATATTATCTAATTTATTTTTATATAATTGTTATATAGTAGGCACACTATACATATATTATATATATAACCCCTATATATTAC
>NW_020870365.1:704299-706799 GCF_003789085.1 Penaeus vannamei
TAAAGTACGACCCTATATAGACGTAAACAGGCGGATGCTGAGGCTAATCACATACAAAAAAAAAATAGATGACCAACTTGAGCATCACGAAGAAGCAGAGACCCAGGAACCTTGATAGATTTCCTCCTCTGAATTATCATTGCATATCATTTATTAACATTCAAATCACTGTCTTCCCATCAGATTATTAGTCCATAGAACTTTCCTGTGAAGAAGAAATGTATTTTCCCTATTACATACGTAAATTTTCCAATATAAAAATGTCTATTTCAATAACAGTCGAAATGAAATTTGTGAATGGATAAGACATAAATCAGTGGCCTACGAATGAGAACGATAAGACAGATAAGCCAGTGGCCTACGATTGAGAAAGCTGACCGAGAGCATTCCCCTGTTGTGATAGAAGAGTTTTTAAACAAAATGTGAAGAGAACAGAAGAGGCACGTCACGAAATCCTGCGTGGACTAAGCGGGACTGAGCACCAATATGTGGCAGAGAAGGAGCCATTCCCTATACTTGCAAATAACTCGAAACTTAAATTCAAAAGCAAGCTATATAACGTTTAAAATAAATCTTGAAAAAAAACAGCCTTAATAACTTCACATCCATTAACAATCTAATTTACCCTACAGGAAAAGCTATAACCAATCAAAAATATGAAAAATAGGCATGTCAACAATGCCCCAAAATGGAAAATTAAAATTCAGAGGAAATTAATGCGTTCCGGGCAGAACTATCGATTCTCGATGAGTTATCCAAAGGACCAATAGTGAAATCGAGAAAAGTCAGAAAAATAAAAAAATAAAAAATATAAGATTGCTGACCTTAATTCGTTCCCTCCGGTTAAAGAGTCACTAAAAACAGAAAATACACGTGAAAGCTCAAAGAATACGAAGACGTGAGAATTGTTTCTACCGGCAGAATAAGATCTTTAAGACGGATACCAAGAAATCCTATAGAAAAATAGGGAAGGGCAAAATGGATATAAAGGAAACCCCCAGAAAAGGAAGAGATTGAAGCCTTCTGGAATAGAATTTGGAGAAAGAAGAGAGAATTTGATAGAGAAGCTGAGTGGATAAGACGTGAAGAAGAAAGGGTGAATGAAACTGAAGAACAGGGATGGGAAGCAATAGATACCGAGGAACTACGTGCTTCACTGAGAAGATCACACAAATGGAAATCTGGACTTGATCAGATGCCCAAATTCTGGTTGAATTACCTCATTGTTTTACGTGAGTCTTTGGCTTCATGTTTTACAAATATTATCCAAAACCCTGAGATGACAAGAAATTGGTTAACTGAAGGAATTATCTATCTCCTACCGATGTCTGAGGACACAAATAACCCCAAAAATTATCGGCCAATTACATGTCTCACAACCAGGTATAAGATCTTAACGTCCATGAGAACAGAAAGAATGTATGTTTACTTGGAACGGAATTATATCCTTTCGCAAGAATAAAAAGGGTGTAAATATCAACTCTTGATTAACAAAATGATTCTCGAAAATTGCCGTACAACAAACACCTTAGTCCTGCTTGAGTAGATTATAAAAAAAAACATCCTCACATGACTGGATTCTTAAAACTTTGGACATCTACAAAATCACCCCCCATTATTTCTAATTTCCTTAGAAATAGTATGTAGAAAACTCATCTTCCTTTTAATCAGAACAATGATATGAGTAAATCCATTATTATAATCAAACGTGGGATTCTCCAAGGAGATTCCCTCTCTCCTCTCTTGTTTTGCATGGCACTCATACCACCTTCAAAGGAGCTGAATAAAACGGAATATGGATACAAAATATTTAATCGAGCGATATGTTATCTTTTCTACATGGGCGACTTGAAGATGTTTGCATAGAATGGCCAAGATTTTGAAGGATTACTGACAACTTAAGAGCAAATCTTTTCCTCCTGATTGATATGCGTGTCTCTAATGACCATAAGTCATTAGTAATAATGAGTCAAGTAATAGTCGAAGAGTATGAAGAATTAAGCAAATATAAAGATCTTGAAATTGAAATGGAGATGTTGCGTTTCGAGGCAGCTACAATCCCGCTAATTGTTGGAGTACTTGGGTTTGAGCAAGAAGGGTTGCAAGAGACATCTTGAGAAAATACCTGGCCAGCCCAATCTCCAAGAAATCCAGAAAATAGTGTTGTCCACATTCTACGTAAAGCCCTCAACTCGATAATGATAATAATAATGATAATGATAGTAATAGTAAGGATGAAATATGATGATAATGATGATAAAGATAAAAATGATGTATAATGATTAATGATAAATGATATAACATAATAATGATAACAATAATAAAAATAATAATAATAACAATACTCATGATAATGATAATAATAATAATAATATCATTAAATCAAAATTTTAATGATCACAGTAATGATAATGCTGATGATGATGATGATACAGATAATAAGAAAGCAGATAAGAATAAATATGAATTTAAAAAATAAGATTAGAAATAGGAAATTAAT
>NW_020870365.1:716799-721799 GCF_003789085.1 Penaeus vannamei
CTCCCTCTTCTCCTTCTTCTCCCTTGGCCCCCCCCCTCCGCCCCTTCCCCCCTTTTCTCCTTCTTCTCCCTTGGCCCCTCCCCCTTTTCCTTCTTCTCCTTGGCCCCCCTTCCCTTTCCCCCTCTTTCTCCCTTGGCCCCCTCCCCTTTCCTTCTTCTCCCTTGGCCCCCTCTCCCCTTTTCCCCCTCTCTTCTCCCTTGGCCCCCCCTCCCCCCTTTTCATTCTTTCCTTCGCCCACCTCCTCCTTTTCCTTCTTCTCCCTTGGCCCCCTCTTTCCCTTTCCCCCTCTCTTCTCCCTTGGCCCCCTCCCCCCTTTCCTCTCTTCCCCCTGGCCCCCTCCCCCTTTCCCCTCTTCTCCCTTGGCCCCCTCCCCCTTTTTTCCTTCTTCTCCCCTTGGCCCCCTCTCCCCTTTCCCCCTCTCTTCTCCCTTGGCCCCTCCCCCTTTTCATTCTTCTCCCTTGGCCCACCTCCTCCTTTTCTTCTTCTCCCTTGGCCCCCTCTCCCCTTTCCCCCCTCTCTTCTCCCTTGGCCCCCTTCCCCCTTTTCCTTCTTCTCCCTTGGCCCCCTCCCCCTTCCCCCTCTTCTCCCTTGGCCCCCCTCCCCCTTCCTTCTTCTCCCTTGGCCCCCTCCCCTTTCCCTCTCTTCTCCCTTGGCCCCCCTCCCCCTTTTCCATTCTTCTTCCTTGGCCCACCTCCCTCCTTTTCCTTCTTCTCCCTTGCCCCTCTCCCCTTCCCCTTCTTCTCCCTTGCCCCCTCCCCCTTTTCTTCTTCTTCCTTGGCCCCCTCCTCCTTTTCCTTCTTTCTCCCTTGGCCCCCCTCCCCCCCCTCTTCTCCCTTGGCCCCCTCCCCCTTTTCCCTTCTCCTTGGCCCCCCCCCTCCCTCTCTTCTCCCTTGGCCCCCCTCCCCCCTTTTTCTTCCCTTCTCCCCTTTTCCGTTCTTCTCCTTGGCCCCCTCTCCCCTTTCCCCTCTCTTCTCCCTTGGCCCCCTCCCCCCTTTTTCCTTCTTCTCCCTTGGCCCCCCCCCCTCCTTTTTCCTTCTTCTCCCTTGGCCCCCTCCCCCACTTCCTCTCTTCTCCCTTGCCCCCTCCCCCCTTTCCCCTTCTCCCTTGGCCCCCCTCCCCCCTTTCCCCTCTTCTCCCTTGGCCCCCTCCCCCCTTCCCCCTCTTCTCCCTTGCCCCCCCCCCCCCTTTCTTCCCTTGGCCCCCTCCCCCTTTTCCCCCTCTTCTCCCTTGGCCCCCTCCCCCCTTTCCCTTCTTCTCCCTTTCTCCCATCTCCTCCTTTTCTGTCTCTGTCCTCTCTTATCCTTCTTTCTCCCAATTCTTTTCTGTCTCCTCCCTGTCCCCTTTCACCCCCCACCCCTCCTCCTTTCTATCTCCTCCTCAGCCCTTCCAACTATCCCCCCCCTCCCCCACCCCCACCCCCATTTCCTACTTCTCTTCCTCTTTTTGTTTCTTCCCACTCTTATTTTCCCTCATCTCCTTCATCTTTTTTCCCCGTTCCCCCTCTGCCTCCTCTTTTTCCTCTCCTCCTCACTCCTACTCTTCCTATTACTCCTTCTAGCACTTCCTGCAGCTACTCCTAATCTCCTCCATTATCTCTCCTACTCGTCCTCCTTTTTATCTCTGTTCCCCTCGTCTTCCTCCTGTTTATTCCCGCCACCCCTCCTTGTAATACTTTTCCCCCTTCTCCTCTAGTTCTCCTCTTCCTCTTCCTCTTCCTTCTGCTTTCCCTCCCACTCCATTTCTTTCTGCATTTTCATGTCTTTGTGTAATTTGTTCTTCCCTTCCTCTATCCCTTACCTTTATTCCACCTCTCCTATTCATATCTTCTTTTTTCTCTCTCATCCAAGTTTCCCTCTCCTTTCGTTCTCGAATCCTCCCTTCTCCTTCTTCTTCCATTCCCTTTATCTCTGTCCCCTCCTTCCCCTTTCGCCCACCTCCCTCTTGCTCTCCTTCACTGCTCCATCTCTCCCTTTCCAATCCTTCCTGTTCCACCCTTCTTCCTTCCTTCCTCTCCTCCCCTTCGCCTCCTTCTTTCCTCGTCACTCTATTCTCTCCCTCGTCCGTCCATCTCCCTTCCCTTCCTTCCTCATTCTTTTCATTCATCTTCCCCCCTCCTTTCTCTCCCTATCCCTATCCATCTTTTCTCCCGTTTCCTTCCTTTCTATTTTTTTCTTCCGCCTTCCTTTTTCTCTCCTCTTCTTCCCCTCCTTCCTCTCCCTAACCAACCACACTCCTTCCTTCCTATCTTCCTCTATTCTCTCCAATCCTCTTTTCTCTTCCCATCCTTATCCATACCTCCTCCCGTCTCCTTCTCTCCTCGCCTCCCCTTCCACCATCATTTCGCTCTGCTTCTCCCTCCATTCCTCTTCCCTCCGTGTGTCCTCCCTCCATCCCTCCTTCCCTCCTTCTTCCTTCCCCTCTTCCTTCCTACCCCCTCTTTGCTTCCTCCCTCTATTCCTCCTTCCTCTCTCCTCCCTCCACCCCCCTACTTCCTCTCTCCTCCTCCTTCCCACTCTCCTCCCCTCCATTCCTCCTCCAATCCCCCCTTCCCTCCTCCATTCCCCCTCTCTCCATCCCTCCTCCCTCCACCCTCCTCCAATTCCCCTCCAATCCCCCCTTCCCCCCTTTCCCTCCTCCAATCCCTCCATCCCTTCCCCCTTCCCCCCTTCCCCCTCCCTCCTCCCTCCTCCCTCCATCCCTCCATCCCTCCATCCACTCCATCCCTCCATCCCTCCTCCACCCTCCCCCCTTTCCCCCCTTTCCCCTCCACTCGTGCACAGAAACCCTTTGATGTTACAGCCTCTGTCGTTCATCTGAGATCAATGGTTTATCTCCTGCATGACGAATTTCTTCCTGTCTTCAAGGATGCTTCGGGAGATGATGATGATGCTGGCGAGAGAGGGAGAGGAAGATGGAGAGGTGGGGAGGCGAGGATGGGAGGAGGGAGAGAGGGAGAGGAAAAGGGAGAGGTGAGGAGGCGGGAGGGAATGAGGGAGGGATGGTGGAGGGAGAGAGGGAGGACGGATGGAGAGAGAGAGAGGGAGAGGAAGATGGAGAGGTGGGGAGGCGAGATGGAGGAGAGAGAGAGAGAGAGGAAAAGGAGAGGTGGGAGGCGGGGAGGGAATGAGAGAGAGAGGAGAGGAAGATGGAGAGGCGGGGAGGCGAGGAGGGGGGAGAGAGAGAGGAGAGGAAGATGGAGAGGCGGGGAGCGGGAGGGAAATGAGAGAGAGAGGGAGGAAGATAGAAGTAGAGAGGGAGAAGGATGGAGGAGAGAGGGAGGGAAGGGGAGGGAGAGAGGGAGGATGGATGAAGGAGAGAGGAGGGGTTGGAGGGAGAGAGGGAGGAAGGGGAGGAGAGAGGAGGAAGGAAGGAGGGAGAGAGGGAGCAAAGAAAGGAGGAGAAAGGAGGGAAGGAAGAAAGGAGAGAGGGAAGAAGGAAGGAGGGAGAGAGGGAGGTATAAGAAGGAGAAGAGAAGATTTTAGAGGAAGAAGGCTAGGAAAAGGTAAGCGGGAGGTAAGAAGGAGGGATGAAAGGAAGGGAGAGGGAATTAGAGGAGCCAAGCGAAAGGATGTGAGAGAGAGAGAAGGAAGTACATGGGGGTGTGGAGGAAGGGAAGATTTTAGAAGTAGAGAGATAGAGATAAAGGGAGGGGGAAGGGAGGAGAGGGGGAGAGGAGAGGGAGACGCAAAGAGGAAGCGAGAGAGAGGAAAATGGAGACAAGCAGGAAGGGAAGAAAGGAGAAAGAGAGAGAGGAAAATGGAGACAAGCAGAAGGAAAAGGAGAAAGAGGAGGGGGGAAAATGGAGACAAGCAGGAAGGAAGGAAAAGAGAAAGAGAGGGTGAAAAGGAGGGTGATAAGGTTGGTGAGAGAGGAAGGTAGAAAAGAGGGAGAGAGGGAGAGAGGAGAGAGAGAGAGAGAGAGAGAGAGAGAGAGAGAGAGAGAGAGAGAGAGAGAGAGAGAGAGAGAGAGAGAGAGAGAGAGAGAGAGAGAGAGAGAGAGAGAAAGAGAGGGATAGACAGAAAGAGAGAGAAGGATAGACAGAGAGGTAAGGTAGGCTGTTATCATTTCCATCATTATTACTACTATCATTACTGTTATCATTATCATAGTTGTTATTATCTTTTTCTTCATTATCATTATCATTATAGTAATTATCATTATCATTTATGTCCTTGTTATAACTATGTTATAACTGCTTGTTGTTGTTATCAATATTTTTATTATCATGATAATCATAATGATAATATTATTGATATCTTAACTTATCATTATCATCATTATTCATTAAAGATGTTAGCATTATTATTATCATTATCCTTATTATCATTATCATTAGTATTATCAGTGTCACTGCGATTATCATTGTTTTTTATCAATTTTGTTATTATTATCATTACTCTCGTTATCAAGTTTGTTATTATTTTCAGTGTTATTACAATCAATGTTATCATTATCATCAATGATATTGTTAACATTATAATTATTATGATTACTATTTTACCATAATTACGATTATTATTGTTTCTATGAATCTTATTGTTATTATTATCATCATTATTATCACTATCGTCATCATGTTTATTATCATTATCATTACTAATTATGATTGTTATTACAATCACAGTTATTATCATCATCAATATTGCTATATTATTATTGTTATATTATTAATATTATTATCATTACTACTATTGTGATTATTGCTATTACTATTATGATTATTATCATTATAATCAACACCTACATTATTATCATTACCATTAGTAGTAATAGTAGAAGTACTCGTAGTAGTAGTATAATAGTATCATTATAAATATCATCATAATCATTATCATTGCTATCCATACTTTTACGGATGCTATACTTATTACTATTATCATTATCATCATCATTATTATCATTTTCATTTTCAGTATTACTATCATTATTCTCATTGTTATCATAGCCATATCATAAATTACCATTATAACTATTGATATTATTACTACTATTTGTATGTT
>NW_020870365.1:729299-730536 GCF_003789085.1 Penaeus vannamei
CTGTCAGGCTAGTATTTCGTGCGATAACCTTTCTTCTTGACACAGACGCCGTGTTCTGTGTCCAACTTCATTTCGATGCTGGGCCTGTGAAGCGTGAGAATTGCAGGCTCTTGCAACCCAAAGCCACGGTCCGGGCTGGCCAACCCACTGAAGTCGAGTGCGATTCCTTCTTTAAGTGTCGACTCGGGTTTTTTTTCTTTTCTTTTTTTCTTTCTTTCTTTCTCTTTCTCTCTTTCTCTGTCTGTCTGTCTCTCTTCTCTCTCGTCTCTCTTCTTTCTTTCTTCTTTCTTCTTTCTCTCTCTCTCTCTCTCTCTCTCTCTCTCTCTCTCTCTCTCTCTCTCTCTCTCTCCTCTCTTCCTCTCTCTCTCTTCTCCTCTCGCTCTCTCTTCTCTCTCTCTCTCTCTCTCTCTCTCTCTCTCTCTCTCCTCTCTTCTCTCTCTCTCTCTCTCTCTCTCTCTCTCTCTCTCTCTCCCTCCCTCTCTCTCTCTCTCTCTCTCTCTCTGTTTTTTTTCTTCTGTTTTTTTTCTACTTTTCCTGTATTTGCCTCTTTTCTCTCTCTCTCCATCTACGTCTCCGATGTTTTCTTTTTCTTCTTCTTCCTCTATATTCTCCATCTTCTTTTTATTCTTTTTCTATACTTGCCCGGTGTTTTTTTAATTCTTTTTTCTCTCTACCTATTTCTCTCCGGTCTTTATCACTGTTTTAATTTCTGTTTTCCCCTAACTATTTCCTTGTATGTTTTGCTTTCTTTGGTTCCATGTTCTCGTGCTGTATTTACCTTTGTTCTATCGTCTTTCCACTCCTTTTGGATAAATGATCCTTCTTCTTACTCTTTCTTCTTTACTTTTTTCTTTGTCTCTTCTAGTTTTTGTTGTTTTTGTTGATGTTGGCGTTGTGCTGTTGTGTTTGTTTTTCCTTTTGTTTTGGGTCATTTCTATAATTTTTTTGTTTTATGTTTTCGTACTAAGTCATTATCTCCCCAGTCGTGCTAGTGCTTTTATTTCGTTTTCTTCCCTCATCTTATTCCCAGTTATCAGCTGTTTCACTGTGACCATGTTTTTTTCTGTTTAATATTTCCATTGCCGAAGACCAAACTGCTTTGTCTGGTGGATTTACTGTCTCCTACTCGTATTTTGCTGGATCTTATGCCATTCCATACAATGATTGCAAGTAATTGTCTGCACGAGAGCAAACTTTTAATTGGCGTTGCGTGTTAAAATCATCGTTTCGTTTAAAT
>NW_020870365.1:735954-738454 GCF_003789085.1 Penaeus vannamei
CCCCAACCCACACAAACACAGACCCCCCACCCCCAACCACCCACACAAACACCTACCTCCCCGTACTGCAAACGCCCAAAGCACTAACAAACCCACCACCCGGTACACGACTCCCCTCTCCCCCCTCTCTCGCCCACACACACCCCCCTTCCACCCCACCCAAGCCAACACACTCCCCCTCCCCCTCTCTTCCACCCCTCCCACACCTCCTTCCCCATCCCTCTCTCCTCCCCTCACCCCTCCACCCCTGCCCACTCCTCACCCCTCCTTCTCTTCCCTCCTCCCACTTCCCTCCTCCCCTCTCACCTCCTCCACCCCTCCACATTCTCCTCCCTCCCACACCTCACCCTCTCTCCACTCCCTCCTCCCCTCACCTCCCTCCTCCCACCCCCACTCCCTCTCATCCCCTCTCCCTCCTCCCACCCCTCCCACCCTCTCTCCTCCACTCACCTCTCCCCCCCTCCCACACCCTCCTCCCCTCACCTCTCCTCACCCCCCCCCTCCCACCCTCCTCCCCCCCCAGCCACAGACAGAGAGTCACTTCACCTGTCACAGAAAACACCAAGTTGAAGCGGCGTCATCATTGTCTCTTGACCTGCAAAACCCCCTTTTTTTCAACTTTAAATATATTATATATACACCTCCCTGCCACCCTGCCGACGCCCCTGCCTTCACCCTGCCACCCTCCCTTCCCTTTCCCCTCCCCCCCCTCCTGTCCCCTCCCCCACCCCCCTCGCCTCTGCCAACCCTGCGCGCGCACTCACATTCTGGTCCCGTGTTTTGTGCGTGTCTTTCTCCTTCTCTCTCTCTCCTCTTTCTTTCTCTTTCCTCTCTCTCTCTCTCTCTTCTCTCTCTCTCTCTCATCTATCTAGTTATCTGTGTTTCTGTTTCCTCTTCTTTCTTACTTTTCCGTTTTCTCATTCTTTTCT
The DNA here is from genome assembly GCF_003789085.1 of Penaeus vannamei. Lineage (NCBI taxonomy): Eukaryota > Metazoa > Arthropoda > Malacostraca > Decapoda > Penaeidae > Penaeus > Penaeus vannamei. The sequence goes on from NW_020870365.1 coordinate 736,884, forward strand.
CTATCCCGGTTTCTCCGTGTCTCTCTTCTCTGTCTCTATCTTCGTTGCTCTCCGTCTCTCTCTCTCTCTCTTTCTCTCTTCTTTCCCTTCTCTTCTCTCTCTCCCTCTTTCTCAGCTCCTTCTGCGCGCGTGTGGCGTCCGTTCGTACGTGAGCGCGTGTGTTTGTACGTGCGTGCGTGCGTGTGTCTCTGTATGTGTGTGAGTGAGTGTGTGCGTGCGTATGTCTGTGTGTGTGTATGCGTGTGTGTGAGGGCGGGTGAGCGGTGGAGGGAACGGCCACCTCCTCCCCCCTTCCCCTCCCCTCCCGGCCCACTCCCCCCCTCGAGTGTTAAAGGAGGGGGGGGACGGGGAGAGAGAGAGGGGGGGTGACCGGGGGCTTTCACTGGAGTACTGCAATATGGCCCTTACGTCCCTGGCGCGTAGGGCGAAAACCCGGGCGGGGCAGCGTTCGGGGGGGACTTTAGGGGGTTGTGTCTCTCGGATATGGACCCCAGAGGTACTCCAGGGGGGGGGGGTCTCTCTCTCCCCCGGGGTACCTCGTCGACCCCGGGGTCAGCGAAGGAGAGAATGACAAAGAAAAACACAAACAATAAATAAAAAAAAGAGCAGAGAAAGCAAAAAACAAATAAAACAAGTACAAAGATATAAGACCGAGAGATAAATAAACTGTTTCCGGGAGGGGGAGAAAGGGGGGGAGGGAGGGGGGGGGTGCGTGTTTGGGGGGGGGACGCCGCTGCTGCTTCAATGAGAAACAAACGAACAGACAAACACACACAGCGGATGAACAACAAGTAAATGAAAAGAAACACTTAAGATGGGGTAGTTTAACCCACGTCTCTCTCCCTCCCTCCTCTCTCTCTCTGTCTCTCCTTCCCTTCTCTCCCCTTCTCTTCTCTCTCTCTGTCTCTCCTTCCTTCTCTCCACTTCTCTCTTCTCTCTCTCTGCCTCTCCTTCCCTTCTCTCTCACTCTGTATCTCCTTCCCTTCTTCCTCTCTCTCTCTGTCTCTCCTTCCTTCCTCTCTGTCTCCACTCTCTCTGTCTCTCTCACTCTGTGTCTCCTTCCCTTCTCTCCTCTCTCTTCTTCTCTCTCTCTGTCTCTCCTTCCCTTCTCTCTCTGTCTCTCCTCTTTTCTTGCTCCGTCTGTGTCTCTCCCTCTCTTCTCTTTCTCTATATCTCTCCTTCACTTCTCTCCCTCTGTCTTTGTGTCTCTCCCTTCTCTCTCTCTGTCTCTCCTTCACTTCTCTCCCTCTGTCTCTCTCTCTTTCCCTCCCTACTCCTTCTCTCCTTCTCTTTGTCTCTCCTTCTCTTTCTCCTTCTCTCTCTGTCTCTCTCTCAGTCTTTCTTTCTCCCCTTCTCCCCTCCCCCTCCCCGTCTCTCATTTTCTCTCCCACTTTCTCTCATTTTTCTTTATTATTTTCGTCTTAGACCCATTCTTCTTCCTCTTCTTACATCTTATGTTTTATGACGTGTATTTTTCTTTTTTTTCCTTGCCTTTAATCTTCTTGCTTCCTCTAAGAACGAGAGAGGGAGAGAGAGGGAGAGGGAGAGGGAGAGAAAGAGAGAGAGAGAGA
>NW_020870365.1:748454-754718 GCF_003789085.1 Penaeus vannamei
GAGAAAGAGAGAGGAAACGACAGACAAAGAGAGAGAAAACAGAGACACACAGAGAGAGAGAGAGAGAAAAGAAAGAATATCTATTTCCTCTCTTTGTTTACTCCTTGTCTACTGCCAGACTTTTTCTTCGCTTTTTACCTCTCCATCTTCCATACTTTTTATTCCATTTTTTTACCCCTCTCTCTCTCCCTCTCTCCCTCTCATTTTTCCTTCTTCTTCTCCATCTCCATTTTTTCCTTTTCCCTTTTTGTCAAAAGTTTTCGTAATATTTTTTTCTTAACGTTTTTAAGAAAGTTGTTTTTTACTCGTTCGAATTCTGGGGCGAAGAGAGGGAGGGAGAAAGAGGACGGGGAGAGGGAGAGAGAGAGGGGAATAAAGGAGGGAGATAGGGGAATCGGATGAAAGAGAGGGAGAGAGAGAAGGAAATAAAGGAAGGAGATAGGGGAATCGGATGAGAGGAGAGAAGGAGAGGAGATAAAAAGGAAGGAGATAGGGAATAAGAGATCGGAATTGAAAGAGAGGGAGAGAGAGCGGGAATAAAGAAGGAGATAGGGGAATTGGATAAAAGAGAGGGAGGAAGAGAGGGGAATAAAGAAGGAGATAGGGGAATCGATGAAAGAGAGGAGAGAGAGAGAGGAATAAAGAAGGAGATAAAGGAATCGGATGAAAGAGTTGGGAGAGAGAGAGGGGAATAAAGGAAGGAGATAGGGGAATCGGATGAAAGAGAGGGAGAGAGAGAGGGGAATAAAGGAAGGAGATAGGGGAATCGGATGAAAGAGAGGGAGAGAGAGGCGGAATAAAGGAGGAGATAGGAATCGGATGAAAGAGAGGAGGAGAGAAAGAGAAATAAAAAGAAAAGGGGAAAAAAGGGGAATCGATGAAAGAGAGGGAGAGAGAGAGAGGAAATAAAGGAGGGAGATAGGGGAATCAGATGAAAGAGGAGAGAGAGAGAAGGAAATAAAGGAAGGATAGGGGAATCGGTGAAAGAGAGGGAGAGAGAGAGGCGAATAAAGAAGGGATAGGGAATCGGAACGAAGAGAGGGAGGAGAGAGGGAATAAAGGAAGGAGATAGGGGAATCGGATGAAAGAGAGGGAGAGAATGAGGGGAATAAAGGAAGGAGATAGGGGAATCGGACGAAAGAGAGGGAGAGAGAGAGAGCGAATAAGGAAGGAGATAGGGGAATCGATGAATAAAGAAGAGGGGAGGAGAGAGGAGGGGAGAGGGAGCGAATAAAGGAAGGAGATAGGGGATCGGATGAAAAGAGAGGGAGAGGAGAGAGAGAGAGGGAATAAAGGAAGGAGATAGGGGAATAATGAAAGCGAAGAGGGAGAGAGAGGGTGAAAGAGGGAATGAAATGGAGGGAATGAAAGAAGAGAATTAGTGGGAGGGCGGGATAGAGAGAGAGGAATAAAGAAGGGAGATAAAGGAATGGAATGAAATGGAGGGATAAAAGGAGAGATAGTGAAAAGGAATGAAAGGAATGGAGAGAAAGAGGGAGAAGGAGAGAGAGAGAAAAAGAAGGCGGGAAGTGGATAGGAGAGGAGAGCAAATCAAGAGTGAGATAGAGGATGAAATGAAAGGGAAGAAGTGAAAATAGAATGAAAGAGAAAAGGAAAAGAACAGAGGGAAGGAGGGTGGAGAAAGGGAGGAGAGGAATGACAGAGGGAAATAGGGGAAATAAAGGAAACGGAGGAAGAAAGGCGAGAAAGAAATTAAATTGAAGAAGTGCTAATAAAGGGAGAGACGACGGGTAAGCAGAGATGAGAGAGAGAAGAGAGACGAGAGAGAGAGAGAGAGAGAGAGAGAGAGAGAGAGAGAGAGAGAGAGAGAGAAGAGAGAAGAGAAGAGAGAGAGAGAGAGAAGATGAGAGAGAGAGAGAAAGAGAGAGAGAAGAGGAGACGAGCGGAGAGAGAGAGATGAATGAGAGGAGAGAGAGAGATGAGAGTAGAGAGAGAGAGAGAGAGAAGAGAGAGAGGAGAGAAGAGAGACAGAGAGAGAGAGCGAGAGAGAGAGAGAGAGGAGAGAGAGAGAGAGAGAGAGATGAGAGAAGAGAGAGAGAGAGAGAGAGAGAGAAGAGAGAGCGAGAGAGAGAGAGAGAGAGAGAGAGAGAGTAGAAACATAGAGTAAAGAACGAAAAATAAGAGAGAGAAGAATCGAAGAGATAGAGGGAAACAACAACAAAAAATGAAGCGAAAAATAGGCGAAGATAACAACAATAATAGATAAAGAGAATGACAGACAACGAAGACAGCAATAAAAGATAAAACAAGAACAAAGAAAAAAGTGAGAGAGAAGAGAGAGAGAGAAAAGACTTCGCTGTTTGTCACTTCCGGTTGACTGTCGTCATGTGGTCTTGCCTTGTCATCTGTCTTTCTTTCCCTCTCTGTCTTCTCTTTCTTCACCTTCTCTCTCTTCTCTTCGCCTCTCTCTGTCTCTTATTCTCTTTCTCTCTCTCTCTTTCCTCTCTTTCTCTCTTTCTCTCTCTTCTTCGCTCCTCTGCTCTCTTTTTTCCTCTTCTCTCTCTCTTTCGCTCTCTCTGTTCTCTTCTTCCTTCTTTTTCTCTTTCGCTCTCTCTGTTCTATTTCTTCCTTCTCTCTCTCTCTTTCGCTCTCTCTGTCTCTCTTTCCTTTCTTCTCTCTCTGCTCTTTCTTCGTTTTCTCTCTTCTCTTTCGCTTTCTTTCGTTTCTTCTTCTCTTCGCTCTCTTGTCTCTTTTTTTTCCTTTCTCTCTCTCTCTTTCGCTCTCTCTGTTCTCTTTCTTCCTTTTCTCTTCTCTTTCGCTCTCTCTGTCTCTCTCTTCTTTCTCTCTCTCTCTTTCGCTCTCTCTGTCTCTCTTCTTTACTTCTCTCTCTTCTTCTTGCTCTCTCTGTCTCTCTTCCTTCTCTCTTCTCTTTCGCTCTCTCTGTCTCTCTTTCTCTCCATTCTTCTCTTCTCTTTCACTCTCTCTGTCTCTCTTCTTTCCTTTTCTCTTCTCTTTACGCTCTCTCTGTCTCCTTTCTTTCTTTCTCTCTCTTCTCTTTCGTTCTCTGTCTCTCTTCTTTCCTCTCTCTTCTCTTCGTAGTTTCCCTTCCTTCTTCTTTCTTCCTTCTTCTTCTCTTCGTCTCTCGGTTTCTTTCTCTCCAATTCTTCTTCTCTTCACTCTCTCTTTCTCTTTACTTTCTTTCTCTCTCTTTTGCTCTCGTCTGTCCTCTTCTCTTTCTCTCTTCTCTTTCGCTTCATCTGTCCTCTTCTTTCCTTCTCTTCTTCTTTGCTCTCTCTGTCTCTTTTCTTTATTCTCCTGCTCTCTTTCGCTTCTCTTTCTCTCTTCTTCTTCTCTTCTCTTCGCTCTGTCTGTCTCTCTTCTTCCTTTCTCTCTCTCTTTCGCTCTCTCTATCTCTCTTTCTCTCCTTCTCTCTTCTCTTTCACCTCTTCTGTATTCTTCTTTCCTACTTTCTCTCTTTCGCTCCCTGTCTCTCTTCTTTCTTCTCTCTTCTCTTTTCGCTCTCTCTGTCTCTCTTTCTTTCCTTTCTCTGCTTCTCTTTCGCTCTTCTGTTCTCTTTCTTTTTTCTTTCTCTCTCTCTTCGCTCTCATCTGTCTTCTTCTTCCTTCTTTCTTCTTCTTTCGCCCTCTGTCTCTCTTTCTTTCCTTCTCTCTTCTCTTTCGCATGTCTCTGTTATCTTTCTTGCTTCCTCTCTTCTCTTCGCTCTTCGTCTCTCTTCCTCTCCTTTCTCTCTTCTCTTTCACTTCATCTGTCTCTCTTTTCTTTCTTCTCTTCCTTCCGCTCATCTCTTTCTCTCTTTCTCCTTCTCTCTTCTCTTTCGCTCTCTCTCTCTCCTTTCTTTCCTCTCTCTCTTCTCTTTTCTTCTCTTTTCTTCTCTTTCGCTCTCTCTTTCTCTTTTCTCTTTCTCTTCATTTGTCTCTCTTTCTCTCTTCTCCTTCTACGTTCTCTCTATGTCTCTCTGTCCTCTCTTTCTTTTTCTCTCTCTCTCTCGCTCTCCTCTGTCTTCTTTTTCTTTTCTCTCTATCTCTCTTTCTTCCTTCTCTCTCTTCGTCTTCGCCTCTCTGTGTCTTCTTCATTTCTCTCTTCTCTTTCGTCTCTCTGTCTCTCCTTTCTTTCCTTTTCTCTCTTCTCTTCGCTCTCTTTGTCTCTCTTTCTTTCCTTCTCTCTTCTCTTTCGCTCTCTCTGTCTCTCTTTCTTCCTTTCTCTCTCTTCTCTCGCTCTCTCTGTCTCTCTTTCGCTTCTTCTCCTCTCTCTTTCGCTTCTCTTGTCTCTCTTTCTTTCCTTCTCTTTCTTCTCTTCATTCCTCTCTGTCTGTCTTTCTTTCTTTCTCTTCATCTCTTTCGCTTCTCTGTCTCTCTTCTTGCTTCTCTCTCATCTCTTTCCTCTCGCTGTTCTCTTTCTTCTCTCTAGCTCTTTTTCGCTCTCTCGTCTGCTCTTTCTTTCTCTTTTCTCTCTTTCGGCTCTCTCTGTCACCTTTCTTGTCCTTTTCTTTTATTCTTCGCTCCATTGTCTCTCTTTCTTTTCCTTTTTCTCTTCTCTTTGTCTCTCTTCTTTTCTTTCTCTCTTCTCTTTCGCTATCTCGTTCTTTCTTTCTTTTCTCTCTTCTCTTTCGCTCTCTCTGTCTCTCTTCTTACTTTTCTTCTCTTTTTCTCTACTCTCTCTCTTCTCTTTCTCTCTTCTCTTCTTCTCCTGCTCTCTCTGCTCTCTCTCTTTTTCTTCCTCTCTCTCTTCTCTCTCTGTCTCTCCTTCTCCCTTTCTCTCTTCTCTTTCTCTCTGCTCTCTTCTTCCTTCTCTCTTCTCACCTCTCTCTGTCTCTCTTTCTTTCCTTCTTCTTCTTCTCTTTCGTCTCTCTCTCTCTCTGTCTCTCTTTCTTTCCTTCTCTCTCTCCTTCCTCGTCTTCCTCTCTCTCTCTTCCCTCTCTTTCTTTCCTTTCTCTCTCTTCTCTCTCTGTCTCTCTCTTCTTTCTTTCCTCTTCTCTTCGCTCTCTCTGTTCTCTCTTTTTCTTTTCGCTCTCTCTGTTCTCTTTTCTTTCTCCTTTTCTCTTCGCTCTCTGTCTCTCTTTCGTTCCTTCTTTCTCTTCTCTTCGTCTCTCTGTATTCTTTTCTTCTTTCTTCTCTCTTCTCTTTCGTTTCTCTCTCTGTCTCACTCTTCTCTTTTCCATTTTCTCTCTTCTCTTTCGCTCTCTCTGTTCTCTTCTTCCTTTCTCTTCTCTTTCGCTCTCTCTGTCTCTCTTTCTTTCCTTCTCTCTCTCTTTCGCGTCTCTCTGTCTCTCTTCTTCTTTCTTTCTTCTCTTCGACTCTCTCTGTCTTTCTTTCTTTCCTTTCTCTTGCTCTCTTGTTCTCTTTCTTCTTCTTCTCTCTTTCTTTGCTCTCTCGTTCTCTTTCTTTCCTTTTCTCTCTTCTCTTTCGCTCTCTCTGTCTCTCTTTTCTTTTCTTTCTCTCTTCTCTTCGCTCTCTCTGTCTCCTTCTTTCTTCTCTCTCTTTCGCTCTCTATGTCTCTCTTTCGCTTGTTCTCTCTCTCTCGCTCTCTGCTGTCTCCTTTCCTTCCTACTCTTTCTCTTTCGATCTCTCTGTCTCCTTCTTCTTCTCTCTCTTGCTCTTTCGCCTCTCTCTGTCTCTCTTTCTACCTTTCTCTCTCTTTTGCTCTCTCTGGTCTCTCTTTCTTTCTTTCTCTTTCTTCTCTTTGCTTCTCTGTCATCTTTCTTTCTTTCTCTCTTCTTTCGCTCTCTCGGGGCGTCTTCTCTTTTACTTTCTCTCTTCTCTTCGCTCTCTCGTCTCTCTTTCTTTCTTTTCTTCTTCTCTTTCGCTTCTCTGTCTCTCTTCTTCCTTTCTCTATCATCTCTTCGCTCTCTGTATTCTTTCTTCCTTTCTTTCTTCTCTTCGCTCTCTCTGTATCTCTTCTTCTTTTTCTCACTTATCTTCGCTCTCTTCTGTCTTCTCTTTTCTTTTCTCTCTTCTTTTCCTCTCTCTGTCTCTTTTTTTCTCTCTCTATCTCTTCGCTCTCTGTCTCTCTTTCTTCCTTCTGCTTCTCTTCCTTCGCTGTCCTCTGTCTCTCTTTGCTCCTTTTTTTTCTCTTGCCTCTCTCGTCTTCTTTCTTTCTTTTCTCGTCTCTTTCGCTCTCTCTGTCTTCTCTTTTCTTTCTCTTCTTCTCGCTCTCTCTGTCTCTCTTTCTTTCTTTCACTACATCTTCTCTTCGTCTCTCTGTCTCTCTTCTTTCCGTTCTCTCTCTCTTCGCTCTCTCTGTCTCTCTTCTCCTTTCTCTCATCTCTTTCGCTCTCTCTGTATT
>NW_020870365.1:758879-768879 GCF_003789085.1 Penaeus vannamei
TATAATGATAAGCATTCATTTTTTGACCTAACAACTGATCAATCAAACAGTACGTGACTTTGAAGATGGGTTCGGCGAATTGATCGAGCGAGCCTCAGAATAGTGCTAACTCGATAGATCACTGATCAGTAAAAATGAATAGAAAAGTAATGATGTAATGATGATAAAAAATAATGATCGATAAATCGATAAAAATAATGACTGAAATAATGATGTATATAATGATGGTAATGATAATAACAATAATTGAATAATATACTGATAATGATAATGATGAAAGATAATGATAGAAATTATATTGATAATGGATTGATAATAACCAATGATCAATAAATCATGTACATGTGATAGCCTCCATAGTCGATTTCTAAGAGGTGGACTGGGATGTGAATCGACTCACCCGTTAATAAGACGTACCCTCAGTTTACGAACTCGTGCGTCGATTATCCTCTCGAGCATTGGTTGAGTAAAGCGTAATAAAGAACGAATAGATGATGATAATGATGATGATAGTATAAAACACGATAAATGATGATACATTATAGGATGATAGTAATTAATAAATGATAAATGCAGATCGATATATCTACAGAATGATAGATGAGGAGTCTACGGCGCCTGCACTGTTAGAAGTGAGGATCAAGTGAAAAAGTAACAATAGTTACAACACTCCTCTCCTAGTCACGTCATATAGAAAGTAATAATTATAGACTAAAAAGAATTATTGACGACCCATAACAGTAACTTATACGTGAAATTAGTCCTATAATGATCATAATAACAATAAGGACATTAATAACTATGAGGATAACAATAATAGAATACTTCTAGACAACAACAAATAGATAACACGTTCAATAATACACAACAATATTCCGATAACAACAATACAATGACACAACAATACAAAAATAAATACAATTACTAACAAGCAAACAATAACAAGACAAAACAATTACGCACAAAAATAAGAATAATAACAATAACAATAACTACAATAACAACAGTAATAATAACAATCAATAATAAAACAAAAATAGCAATAACAAATAACAAAGGCAATAGCAATAACGACAAAAACAATAACAATAAAAGATAAACAATTATAACAATAACAAACACAAACAAAACACATAACAATACCACGGAATACAATGATAAAACAATATAACAACAATACGCAACAACATAATAAACAGTCACATAACAAATCAACAACAATAACACAATAGTAAACAAACAAACACAAATACACAATAAAAACAAAAACAATAACAAAACAATGACAAATATCGAAAAACAATAGCGCAATACACAACCACACTAACAAAACACTGAACAACAATAGCACAACAATAAACTAATACCAATAAACACACCACCACAACAACAAACTACAACAAAAACCACAACAATAACCACGATACCACACCGACAACAAACAGCAAAAACAACTAGCACCAACATATAGCCTAACAAACAACAACCAACTAACACCAATAAACACCACCACCACCAACCACCAACAATAAACAAACACTAAAACACAACAACAACAACTAACACCCACCCACCGACACGACCAAACACTAACAACACTAAACAAACAACAACCAAACAACTAACAGCACATCACCAACACCAAACAACAACATAACAACAAACACCAACAACAAACAACAAACAATAACACAACCAACACCAACACAAAAACTAACAACACTAACAACACCAACAACAACAACTAACAGCCCCATCACCAAACACAAAACAACCAACAATAACACAATAACACCACAACAAACAACAAACCAACTAACAGCACCATCACCAACACAAAACAACTAACAACACTAACACACAACAAAACAACTAACAGCACCATCACCAACACCAAACACAACAATAACAACATAACACACAACAAACAACAAACAACAAAACCACCACAACAACAAACAACTAACAGCACACCAACCACAAACAAACAACTAACAACATCTAAACAACACCAAACAACAAACAACTACAGCACCATCACCAACACCAAACAAAAATAACAACAATAACACAACAACAAACAACAAACAACTAACAGCACCACCACCAACAACAAACAACTAACAGCACCACCACACCAAACAACTAACAACACTAACAACACCAACAACAAACAACTAACAGCACCATCACCAACACCAAACAACAACAATAACAAAATAACACAACAACAAACAACAAACAACTAACAGCACACACCAACACCAAACACTAACAACACTAACAACACAACAACAACAACTAACCAGCACCATCAACAACACCAAACAACAACAATAACAACAATAACAACCAACAACAAACAACAAACAACTCAGCACCACCCACAACAAACAACATAAACAGCACCACCACCAAAACAAACAACTAACAACACTAACAACACCAACAACAAACAAAACTAACAGCACATCACCAACACCAACAACACAATAACAACAATAACCCACACAAACAACAACAGACTAACAGCACCACCAACAACAAACAACTAACCCACCACAACAAAACAACTAACACTAACAACAACCAAACAAACAACTAACAGCACATCACCAACACCAAACAACAACAATAACAATAACACCAAACAACAAACAACAACACAACTAACAGCACCACCACCAACAACAAAACAACTAACAACACTAACAACACAACAACAAACAAACTAACAAACCATCACCAACACCAAACAACAAATACACACAATAACACCAACAACAAAAAACAAACAAAACAACTAACAGCACACACCACCAACAACAAACAACTAACAGCACCACCACCAACAACAAACAACTAACAGCACCACCACAACAACAAACAACTAACAACACCGACAACAACTCGAACGCAAATTGTGAATCGACTGCAACTTCCACGACGGTCTCTTGGCCACTTCGGCGCGACTTCCGTTGAATATTCGGTTAATCGTGATTCGTCATTTTAATCACTTTTGGAAAATATGTTTGTTTGTTTTCGTGTTCTTGTTTTGTTTGTTTTGTTGTGATCTTTTTATTTATTAATTTTTAGGTGATTATTATTATTATTATTATTATTATTATTATTATTATTATTATTATTATTATTATTATTATTATTATTATTATTATTGTTATTTTTTTTTATTTTTTGCTTTTCTTTATTCTGTGTTTTTACTTTTTTTTCTTTTGTTTTCCGCTATCATTCTTTCTTGTTTTTTTTTCTCTGTCTCTTTGTCCGTTTGACATTTTCTGCCTTTGTCATTGTCTGTGTGCGTGTATGTGTGTGTGTATGTAGTGAGTGTTGTGTGTGTGTGTGTGTGTGTGTGTGTGAGTGTTTGTGTGTGTGTGTGTGTGTGTGTGTATGTGTGTGAGTGTTTGTGTGTGTGTGGTGTGTGTGTGTGTGTGTGTGTGTGTGTGTGAGTGTTTGTGTGTGTGTGTGTGTGTGTGTTTGTGTGTGTGTGTGTGTGTGTGTGTGTGTGTGTGTGTGTGTGTGTGTGTGTGTGTGTGTGTGTGTGTGTGTGTATCGTGTGTGTGTGTGCGTGTGTGTGTGTGTGTGTGTGTTTGTGTGTGTGTGTGGTGTGTATGTGTGTGAGTGTTTGTGTGTGTGTGTGTGTGTGTTTGTGTGTGTGTGTGTGTGTGTGTGTGTGTGTGTGTGGTGTGTGTTGTGTGTTGTGTGTATGTGTGTGTGTGTATGTGTGTGCGTGTATGTGTGTGTGTATGTGTGTGAGTGTTGTGTTGTATGCGAGTGTGTGTGTGTGTGTGTTGTGTGTGTGTGTGTGTGTGTGTGTGTGTGTGTGTGTGTGTGTGTGTGTGTGTGAATGTGTGCGTGTGTGTGTTTGCGTGTGTGTATACGAATGTGTGTGTGTGAGTGAGTGTGCGTGTGTTTTGTTTGTGTGTGTATGCGAATGTGTGTATATGAGTGAGTGTGTGTGAGTGAGTGTGTGTGTGTGTGTGTCTGTGTGTGTGTGTGTCTGTGTGAGTGTGTGTGCATGTGAATGTGTGTGTATGCGAATGTGTGTGTGTATGCGAAAGTGTGTGTGTGTATGCGAATGTGTGTGCGTGTGTGTCTGTGTGAGTGTGCGTGTGGACTGAGTGTGTGGTGCCTGTGTATGTGTGTGTCTGTGTGAGTGTGTGTGTTTATATACGAATGTATGTGTACGTGTGTGAGCGTGTGTGCATGTTTGTGAGAGTGTGTACATGTGTGAGTAAGTGTGTATATGTGTGCGTGAGTGTGCGTGTGTGAAGTGTGTGTGTGTTAGTGTGTGTATATGTGTGCGTGAGTGTGCGTGCGTGCGTGTGTGTGTATGTGTGTGTGCTGTCTCTCTCTCTCTCTCTCTCTATCTATCTTTTCCTCTTCCTCTTCTTCTCCTTCTCATCTATTCTTAGTCTTTTTCTTCCTCTATATATATTAATTCAGTATCTAAAAATACACGGAAATTATATATAAAAAAACAGCAAAATTACATAACACTTTAAATATTTTCTTATTTTTACCCACTTTATCACTATCTTATCTCTCTCTCATCCATAAAAAATAACGAAGATAAATCAAGTAATTAAAAAAGATAAAAAAAATGCAAAAAGCAAAAAAAAAAAAAAAAAAAAAAAAAAAATTATATCAAAAGTTGATAATGAAGTACAAATTCCTTTTATTTACATAACTTTATCTTATCACAAATTTTCCCTCATTCTCCAAAACAATTTATCAGGATCACATTCCGAGAATGAATGAAGTAAACCACAAAAAAAAAAGAAAAAAAGAAATATAATAAAATGAAATAAAAATAACAAAATGGAATAAAGATAAGAGAGGAAACTGTCAATATAAATCAACAAAGGAGAAGAGAAATAAAGTCACAAAATAGACGAATATAAATCACAAAAAGACAAATAACCAACAACAACAATAACAATCACAGTAATAACAACAATAACAATCCAGTAATAACAACAATAACAATCACAGTAATAACAACAATAACAACAATAACAATAATAACAATCAGTAATAACAACAATAACAACAATCAGTAATAACAACAATAACAACAACAATAACAATCACAGTATATAACAAAATAACAACAACAATAACAACACAGTAATAACAAACAATAACAACAATAACAACAACAATAATAAAACAATAACAACAACATAACAATCACGTTAATAACAACAATGACACAATATAACAATCACAGTAAACAACAATAACAACAACAATAACAATCACAGTAATAACAACAACAATAATGAAAAAAAAATCTCACAATTACTTTAATTTCCTTTGTTTCAGCTTTCCGTCTCCTAAATATTCGATGATCAAATTATCTTTCGATATTATTGTCATGTGTTTCGTGTCATGTCTTTTGTGTTATGTCTTTTGCGTCATGTCTTTTGTTTTTGTCTTTTGTCATGTCTTTTGCGTCATGTCTTTTTGTGGTCTTTGATGTCTTTTTGTGTCATGTTTTGTGTCATGTCTTTTGGTCATGTTTGTGTCATGTCTTTTCATGTCTTTTGTGTCATGTCTTTTGGTCATGTCCATGTCTTTTGTGCCATGTCTTTTGTGTCATGTCTTTTGTGTCATGTCCATGTTTTGTGTCATGTCTTTTTGTAATGTCTTTTGTGTCATGTTTTTGTGTCATGTCTTTTGTGTCATGTCTTTGTGTCCATGTCTTTTGTGTCATGTCCATGTTTTGTGTCATGTCTTTTGCCATGTCTTTTGTGTCATGGTCTTTTGTGTGTCTTTTTTGTGTCATGTCTTTTGTGTCATGTCTTTTGTGTTGTCTTTTGTGTCATGTCTTTTGTGTCATGTCTTTTTGTGTCATGTTTTTGTGTCATGTCTTTTGTGTCATGTCTTTTGTGTCATGTCTTTTGTGTCATGTCTTTTGTGCCATGTCTTTTTGTCATGTCTTTTGTGTCATGTCTTTTGTGTCATGTCTCATGTTTTTTGGTCATGTCTTTTTGTCATGCTTTTGTGTTCTGTGTGTCATGTCTTTTGTGCCATGTCTTTTGTGCCATGTCTTTTGTGTCATGTCTTTTGTGTGTCTTTTGTGTCATGTCTTTTGTGTCATGTCTTTTGTGTCATGTCTTTTGTGCTTTTGTGTCATGTCTTTTTGTGTCAATGTCTTTTGTCATGTTTTTGTGTCATTTTTGTGTATTTTTTTGTGTCATGTCTTTGTGTCATTTTTTTGTGTCATGTTGTTTAATGTCTTTTGTGTCATGTCTTTTGTGTCATGTCTTTTGTGTCATGTCTTTTGTGTCATGTCTTTTGTGTTGTCATGTGTCATGGTCTTTTGTGTTATGTCTTTTGTGTCATGTTTTTTGTGTCATGTCTTTTGTGTCATGTTTTTGTGTTGTTCTCTTTTGTGTCATGTCATGTCTTTTGTGTATATGTCATACTTATGTTTTCATATTTTTTCATATTTTTGTGTCATGTCTTTTATGTCATGCTTCGTGTCATGTTTTTGTATCATGCTTTTGTTATCATGTTTTTATATATCTTATGTTTTCGATTCTCGTCTCTAATCATGATGAAGGTGATAATGAAAAAGATAAGGAGGACAATATTGATAATGATAATAATAGTATGATAATGAGGATAGTGACAATGATAATAATAATTATAATGATAAAGATGATGTTAGTAATAATAATGATTATAATAATAATGGTGACGATGATGGTATAATAATAGTAATAATAGTATTAAAATTGATGATAATAATGATCCTAATAATAATAATAATAATAATGATAATGATAATAATATTTATAATTAATAATATAATAATAATAATAATAATAATAATAATAATAATAATAATAATAATATATAATAATAATAATAATAATAAATAATAATAAATAATAATAATAACATATAATAATAACAATAACATCAATAATAACAATAGTAATAATAATAATGATGATAATGAATTTGATAATGAATTTGATAATGATAATAGTTATGATGATATTTTTTTTCTATCTCCTTAACATATCACTGAAATTATAGCAAGTCTAAGTATATCGCATTATAGGAAGCAAAGTGAAGAAATTCCATATAACGACATTTAATATGTTAAAATAGTTATAAAACAATACGACACAGTACTCAGTTAATATGTTAAAATAGTTATAAACAATATGACACGGTACTCAGTCTAATAGTATATAAGCTTGTAACTTGAATAAAATGAACTAAATGATAATAAAGCAGATAGTAATAGTGGTAGTGGTTATGAGAATGATATTAGTAATGAAGGTGTTAATGATGATAATAATGATGAGAAGGAAATATTAATGGTAATGATAATGATAAGAAGTAATAATGAGTGTAATGATAATGATAATAATGATGATAGTGATAAACTTGATGTCATTTAACAGGATTCAGCATCTGGAACAGCACCAAGCAGCAACTAACAGGATCTAATAGTATGTATCAACATTTTATATTATTATACTCGTATATATCAACATTCAACTGCATCTAACATCATTTAACATTCTGTAACGGCCTCTAACATCAATTAAAGGTATGGAACTTCATCTGTAATGGCTTCTAACATCATTTAACGATATGGAACTTCATCTATTAGCATTCAACATCATACGCCATCATCCAACATTACTTAACAATCAGTAACAGTATATGAGATTCCTTAACAACATGCACCGGCATTTAGCAGCCGCAAATAGTACATACATCACCTTGTATTACTAAACATTTATAACATACATCACCTTGTTTACAACATACATCACCTTGTTTTACTAACATACATCACCTTGTTTTACTAACATACATTTGTATTATAACATACATCAAACTACATTCACCTTGTATTACTAACATTACCTTTTTTTCTAACATACATCACTGTTAACTAATACATCACCTTGTTTACTACATACTAAACCATACATCACAGTTACTACTAATTACTACATTACTACATGTTTTACTAACATACATCACCTATGTTTTACTAACCATACATCACATTTTACTACCATTGTTTACTAACTAACATCACACTAACACATCACCTTGTTTCATACATCACCTGTTTTACACCATTTAACTTACTGTTTTACTAACATACATCACCTTGTTTGTATTACTACATACATCCCCTGTTTTACTAACATACATCACTTGTTTACTAACATACATCACCTTGTTTACTAAATACATCACCTTGTTTTACTACTATCACCTTGTAATACATCACCTTGTTTTACTAACATACATCACTTGTTTACTTAACATACCATCACACTAACATACATCACCTTGTTTTACTACATAACATCACCTCCTCACCTTGTTTACTAACATACATCACCTTGTTTTACTAATACATCACCTTGTATTACTACATACATACCTTGTTTTACTAACATACATCACCTTTGTTTACTAACATACATCACCTTGTTTTACTAACATACATCACCTTGTATTACTAACATACATACACTTACATTGTATTATAACATACATCACCTGTTTTACTAACATACATCACCTTGTATTACTGACATACATCACCTTGTTTTTACTAACATACATCACCTTGTTTTACTAACATACATCACCTTGTTTACTAACATACATCACCTTGTTTTACTAACATACATCACTTGTCTAACATACGTATTACTAAACATTTATAACACATAGCAACACCGATCCGTATGGAACAGCGTCTAACATCGTATGATAGGATCTATCACCTGACAACAGCTGCTAGCATCCCAAAGTGCGCAAAACTATCGTGTTACTTAGCAATTTGCAATAGCATCTGAGGTTATTAATTGACATGGAACAACACCCAGTTGTATGTTATGGCATCTGGCTGGAATCAACAGTGTCTAACAGAATCGTCTAACAGAATCTACACATGAACAACATTTACACAGCATTAAAGGCATATAACAACATTTAGTAACACCCAAAAGTATGCAGCAGCATATAACATCATACATCATAAAGCTTTATAGAACAAAATATAACAACTTAGAACAACATCTAGCAACATTCGGCAGTAACAGCATAAAAATCATTAAACATTATGTAGCAGCATATAACAGCATTTCCCAACATCCAGCATCATACAACATCATTAAACATCATTTATCAGCATCTGTCAACATCCAACTTTAGGTAATAACACCAAACATCGTTTAACAGCATGCATTATGAATCAGAACGAAGTATTATGAACAAGCAAGGAATATGATTAACAATATTTACATTTTCAAAGGAATTATAACATGAATGGTAGATCGATATTTTCATTAAAATTTCAATTTAGATTAGATGAGTTTTTTTTCTTATAATTGTTTGCTTTATAAATGTTTGAGCTATTGTTAAGTTCTTTTATTGATGTTAATGATGCTAATGATTATGATATTTACTATAATTATGATGATAATGATCGTATTAAGGATGATGGTGATAATGATAGTAATGAAGAGGAAGTTAATCATAGTAGTGATAATGATGCTAACAACAATAATAATGACAATAATATTGATAAGAACGATAATGATTATCATAATGATAATTGCAATAATAATAATGATAATCATAATAATGATGATAATGATAAAAGTGATTATAATGATAATGATAGTAATAATGATGATGATAACAATAGTAAAAGTAATGTCAATGATATAATAATGATAATAATAGACTAAACAAATAAACAGAGAAACGTAAAAGAAAGACAAAACAAAGCAACCTGGCAAAACAGAGAAAAAAGATAAAGAAAGAACAAAAACAAAAGAAGAAAGAAAAAAAAAGTGCAAAACAAAGAAGAATAAAATTGTCGGGTCATGCCAGGTCACCTGAGGTCAAGAGAGACAGGTAAAAGTTTTTTTTCTCTTCCTTTCTTTCTCTATCTCTCTTTTCTCTCTTCTTTATCTCTGTT
>NW_020870365.1:778879-783879 GCF_003789085.1 Penaeus vannamei
AATAATTGCAGTGATATCAATCATTATTATTATGATAATAATGATAATGATAATAGTAATAATGATGATGATGATAATAATAATTGATAATAATAATAATAATGATAATCATAGTAATAATAATAATAATGATAATGATGATGATAATAATAATAATAGCAATAGTAGTAGTAATAATAATAATAATGAAATATTAATGATAATGAAAATAATAATAAGAAAAAATAATGATAGTTATAATAGTAATAACAATAATCATAATATTAGTAATGATAATGATAATTTACATAATAATTAGAAGAATGATGGTGATAGTGAAGGATATGATGATGATGAGGATAACTATGATATTGGTATTGATAATAATAATGTTGATAAGAATTATGATGAAACTGATATTGATAATAATGATGATAATGATGATGATAATGGTGGTAATACTGATTACAATAATAGTAATTATAACAATAATCAAAACAATAATCATGAACAACAGTAAAAATAAGAGTGATAGCAATAATGAGGATGATGAATATGATGATGACATTGAAAATAAGAATAATAGTAACGATGATGATGATGATGATGAAGATAATGGAAATAATAGGAACAAAAGAATCTACAAAGGCAATAATGATGAAAACGTAATGATGAGCATTATAATCATAGAGCGATTACAATAATAATGATAATGATAATACTAATGATAATGACAATAGTAATAATAATGATAATAATAATAATAATAATAATAACAATGATAATAATAATGATAATGATGATAACAATTATAATAATAATAATAATGATAATAATAGTAATGATAATAAAGATAATAATAATAATAACGATAATAATAATAGTAATAATGATGATAATAATAATAGTAATTGTTGACTAGCTTAAAGCGATTTTTGTGCCTGATAATAGGTAAATGTTGTGTCGTATGTTATATCATTGTTTGTAATAAATTAAATTAAAGTAAATGCCTCAAATGTTTCCAAACCAAAATCATCTCAGGTTGGTCCCTGGAGAGCCTAGCTTACAAGAAATACAAAAAAAAGAATAAATAAATAAATAAATAAATAAATAAAGAAATAAATAGATAAAAATAAATGAAATGAATAAATAAATAAATAAATAGATAAATAAATAAATAAATAAATAAATAAATGAAATAAATAAAAAGATAGATAAAAATAGAATAAATAAAATAAATAAAAGATAAAATAAGATAAATAATAAAATAAAATAAACAAGAATAGTAAAAATAAAAAAACAAGATAAAAAATAAATAAACCAAATAAAAAATAACAAGAATAAAATATAAAAAACAAAATGAATAAATAAATAGTCATGAGTCTACTCCATCTTTTCCACAAGGTACTATTAGTATGCAGGAAGATTGGATATAACTACCAATTGAACAGTGAACAGCATATTAAGCATAACCTATTGTATTAGACACTTAAATGATAACTTTGTAAAGTAACAATTTTACCCTTGTAACTAAAACTGGAATAACCTACCTTGTTGTTCCAGGTATCAGGATGATCCTCATTTTGTGCACAACTGATATCAACAGAGAATAGTAATTCATAATAATGATAATAATAATAATAGTAATGATAATAATGATGATGATAATGATAATAATGATGATGAAAATAATGATAATGAAAATAATGATAATGATAATGATAATAATAAAAATAGTAATAATGATAATGATGATGATAATAACAATAATGATAATGATAATGAAAATAATGAGAGTGATAATGACAACAGTAAGAATGATAATGATAATAATAATAATAACGATAATAATAGTGATAGTGATGATAACAGTGAAGATGATAGTAATAGCAATGGTAATTAAATAATGATGAAAACAATTACCTAATAACAATGATAATGATACTGACGATGCTAATTATCCTATAGATATGATGATATTGGTAATAATGGTAAT
The DNA here is from genome assembly GCF_003789085.1 of Penaeus vannamei. Classification (NCBI taxonomy): domain Eukaryota; kingdom Metazoa; phylum Arthropoda; class Malacostraca; order Decapoda; family Penaeidae; genus Penaeus; species Penaeus vannamei. The sequence continues at coordinate 780,855 of NW_020870365.1, forward strand.
ACTTTTGAGAATAAGAATGCATTATAACATTATCACAATGATATTTACACAAGAGTCATGAAAATACTAAGTTATTGAAATAAGAAGCATTTTATTTTATCAAAAGCAATTATATTTTATTTATAAACACAAAAATATGTATGTGTATAAGGGTATCTATTTATCTATACACAGACAGACAGACACATAAACACACTCTCACACACACACACACATATATTCACACACAAATACACATACAGACGCATGCCTACACATACACGCACATACATATGATACGCGCACACGTACACATACTCACACTCACGCACACACATAAATATGAAAATACAAAGACATACAAACATGATTAGAAACACACACAAACACACACACACAAACACAGACACACACGCAAAAAAAAACATCAACACACATTCTATAGAAACACACACATAAACACAAACACACACACACACACACAAAAAAAAACAAAAAAAAACATCAACACACATTCTATAGTTTAAGGTCGAATTTACTGGACTAATTTTATTTGTTTTCTCACACCGCAAGAATGTGTTAAAAGCTTTTAAATCCAAGGTTTGCGAGAGATATTACAGGTGGACTTTTTTTTCTCTTTCCCTCACATTCTTTTTTTATCTTTCGCTCTTTCTCTCACTCTTTCTTTCTTTTTCCTTCTTCCTTACTCTCTCTTCTTTCTTACTCTCTCTCTCTCTCTCTCTCTCTCTCTCTCTCTCTCTCTCTCTCTCTCTCTCTCTCTATATATATATATATATATATATATATATATATATATATATATATATATATATATATATATATATATATATATGTGTGTGTGTGTGTGTGTGTGTGTGTGTGTGTGTGTGTGTGTGTGTGTGTGTATTAATATGCACATATAAATCCATGAAAAAGACATTTCCAAATCAACTTCTAACACTTGTTTTCGCCGGAAGTAATTTCTGGTGTTTTTTTCAACAATATCTGTGGCTTTTGGGATCTTCGTGCGTGAATTAACTTCATGTCACAGCATGTTTTGTTATTGGAAATCTGTAGCAGTCGAGCGGAATTAATTCTTTGCATTGCGAAAAACTAGAAGAAAAAAAATATGTGCAGATATAAGCAGATAAGTTTACGTGCACATACATGTTCAAGGATGCGTACATGCATGTGCATATCTATTTATCTGTCTATCACACACACAGACAGACACAAACACGCACACACCCACAGCATATCTATATCTATTTATCTGTCTATCACACACAGACACACACAGACACAAACACGCACACACATGCATATCTATATCATTTACACACATGCATATCTATATCTATTTATCTGTCTATCACACACGCAGACAGACACAAACACGCACACACACCATGCATGTATATCACACATATATATGTGTGTGTGTGTGGGCGTATGCGTGTGTGTATGTATGTGCATGTGTGGAAGGAGCATTCCACTCTACCGCCTCATTCCACTTCCTAGAACGCCCTTCCGTGAACAAACCACGAACGTCCACCGAGAAGAACTATCCTTGATGTGATGTCACGTGATTTCTCCTCTTCAAGACGTCAAACTAAACCCGGTCTGAAAACTACACCAAGGTCGAGAATCTGAAAACTACACCAAGGTCGAGAATCTGAAGGTCGAGAATCTGAAAACTACACCAAGGTCGAGAATCTGAAAACTACACCAAGGTCGAGAATCTGAAAACTACACCAAGGTCGAGAATCTGAAAACTACACCAAGGTCGAGAATCTGAAAACTACACCAAGGTCGAGAATCTGAAAACTACACCAAGGTCGAAATGGCGATGTTTCCAGTCTATCCTTTCTGGAAAGTGTCTAAACGGGACGAAGTCGCTGGCAGTAATACAGTGGATTGCCGTTAAAAGGCATTCGCTCTCAGGGCAATGTGGCACTGTGGCACTCTTTGGCCTCCCAGAGTTTCTTTTTATGTCTGGCGGAAGTTCAGTGCAAATGAACACGCGGCTGAGACATTTTTCCTCCTATGTCTTCACAATACATGAGATGTATTTGAACAGTTTCGACTATATCTTCATCAGAAATACACACTCTTATGGATGTATTTCCGACGAAGATGTAGTCGAAACCGGCCAAATACATCTCTTGTATTGTGAAGATATTCGTTCTCATTCATACCTTTTTCTACATTTCTCAACATGAATACGGTTTAACATTCTTCCTCGTTAGACTGAAGAGCAAAGTGAGAGAGAAATCTGAGGGTCTCTATATCGTTCTTTTTTTCCTCTTTCTCTTTCTCTTTCTTTCATCTTTCTTTTTTCTTTCTCGTTGCGAGGAAGTTCAGCAAGATGAAAGGCCTGAGACGCGAATGAGATATGCGCATACATACAGACAGACACACACACACACACACATATATATACATGTGTATGTGTATGCGTATATGTATATATATATATATATATATATATATATATAATATATATATATATATATATATAATATATATATATATATATATATATATATAATATATATATATATATATATATATTATACACACATATATATACACACACACACACACACACACACAAACACACACACACAACACACACACACACACACACACACACACACACACACACACACACACAACACACACACACACACACACACACACACACACACACACATATATATATATATATATATATATATATATATATATATATATATATATATATAATATATATACACGCACACACACAGATACATACACGATACATCTGGCCCTAAATCTGTAGACCTTCCGTCCTGCGCCAAAGGCAGCTCCTCCCCCCCCCCCCCAGCAGTCGTAAAATCCATCACAGGTCACTCCGCTTCTGCTTCTTCGCTAAACTCGCTATTCGGACGTGCAAAATTTGGCGAATATGTTGCAGGATTATATAAAATAGGGAGAGACGTGCGGTAGTTACGTTGCAGATTTTTTTTTTTTGGTTTAGGAGGATATTTAGCGATATTTT
>NW_020870365.1:808534-811034 GCF_003789085.1 Penaeus vannamei
TTCAGTTATTAATATCATTATTATATGGATAAAGAATATTAGTATCGTCGCCTTTGTTATCTGTCGGTTATCCAGTTATCATGAGTATCTTTAGAGTATCGTTATCGTTATCAGTACTCTGGTTTAATGGTAGTTGAAGTAAACACTACAATTACATTCGTTGCCTTTATCATAAAAACAATTGGATTTGTTATTATCGTTCTCGTTGGTACTATGATAAGGATTATTTTGTTGATATTGATACTAGAATTGTCTCATCATTGTTATGATTACCATGATGTCTACTTTGGAGAAAATATCACTGGAAAGTTAAAAAATAAGTAAGAATGCCAGTAAGAGTAATCTAGGTCCAATATAATTTTCTATTTAAATCTATCTTTCCTGGTACTTTATATGATAACAGCGTTACACCCCCCCCCCACACACACACAAATACACACACACACACACACACACACACACACACACACACAAAACACACAAACACACACACACACACAACAACACACACACACACCACCACACACACACACACACACACACACACAAATACACACACACACACACACACACACACACACACACACACACACACACACACACACACCCACACACACACACACACACACACACACACAATAAACACACATAAACACACACACACACACACAAACACACACACACACACACACACACCACACACACAAAACACAACACACACACACACACATACATATCAATGTTCATGCTATAGAACATTTATATGAGAACGCCTACGCGCATTCCTTCTGAAACACGACCAACCAAAACAGACAGAAACCTGAGCGAAACAGTGTCAGCCAAAAACATTTTCCAAATAGAATATAATAATTCGGCAATATGAAACCTCATTTACACTGTTTTTCCTTCTCACCAGTCGTAATGTTCGAACTTCCATTCTCTGTCTATCCTCAAACTTAATGCGTTATCCAAAATGGGCTTAGCATTGACTGTGTACATACTGAGCAGTTTAAAGTTTTTATTGTCCACATATCCACCCCGCACATTCATTGCTCCTCAATATATAAACATTAATACTATTATATACCTACATATATATTATATATCTATTACTTTATAAAATAATCCCCATCATTATACTTTCAATAACCCTATGACGCGTCCCCTATATTTTCTCCTAATATGCTGTATTATATATACACTATATATGCCTGACTTACAATATAATTATATATATATATATATATATAATATTATATACAAATCCATAATACAGACAGAAAACCTGTATATATATATTATATATATATATATTATACAATTTCAACAATATATATGATATATTATATATATATATTTATATATATCCAATAATACAATCTTATATATAGATTATATATATCGTGTGTGTGTCGGTATGTTGTGTGTGTGTGTGTGCTGGTAAATATCGCTATATATACATTATCATACTAAATATGTGCATATACCAGTTCATATCATATATATTTAACTATATTGCGGTGGGTATATATTAGATATATATTATATATAATAATACATATGATATATATATATAAGTTCAATACTGTGTGTGTATGTGTGTGTGTGGTGTGTTTGTGTGTGTTTCCGGTGTGCTGCTGTTGTGTGTGTGTTGTTTATGTAATAATAATGTAGACGCCTCAACATATAAATACCATTACTTCTATACATTCATACAATATATGAATATTATATATATTTATATTAATACTCATATACTATGTATTGTAATAATGTATATACACGATTATGTATGTTATATACTCATGATTATATATCGCACCCACACTCACACCACCACCACCACCACCCACACACACCACCTATGTTACCATAGCACTAATATCACGTTATATTATATAGTATACTTATATCTATATATACTTCTACCTATAATATAGCATATATATACAAAATATATATATGTCAAGTACTCATACATAAATAATAGTATATAATATATATATATTATAGTATACTTGAGCTGATAATATATATATATATAATATATATATAATACATAAATAATAGTTATACATATATATGTGTATACTCTATATATATATATCTTATAACTAGTCTGATACTATATATATAATATATATAATATAACATACATATACATATACATATATATATATTATATATATATAGTGATGTATATATATATATATATATATAATATATACTATATGTATGTATGTATGTAAGTGGGAAATGTATATATGTACTTATTATCTATACTGTAATACTTGCATTTGCTGTAATACTTAAGCTCGTGCCGCAGAATGATATCAGACTTATATAAATAACACTTCCGACCATTTTTGCTTTTGTCAGTATTGTTACACAAATGGCTTTATCGTGTATGATATCATCAGCGTTGTAAATCATCCTCGCTTTCATCATTACAGCCGCAATTGTCATACAGTGACATATCCATCTTTATTAATATTACGAA
>NW_020870366.1:0-10000 GCF_003789085.1 Penaeus vannamei
CAACCTTCCTGCTCTAACCTTTCTTCGACCTTTCTTCTCTGACCCTGCCTGCTTCAACTCTTTCCTGCCTCTTGACCTGCCTTCAACCTCCTTACTCTACCTGCACATTTCCTTCGCTGACTTGACTTGACCTGCACTGATCTGTTTCAACCTCCTGGTCTGACCTTCCTTTAACCTCTTTGCTGACCTGCTTTGACCTCCTGGTCTGACCTTCTTTGAGGTGCCTCGGTGTCCTGTTTTGACCTCCTGCTCCTTTGCCCTGATTCTAGGTTCTTATTCACTGCCTTGCTTCGACCTCCTTCTCTGACTTGATTTGACCTACTCGCTTGCCTCGCTCCGACCACTTGGCTCGCGTCCAGGTCGAGAAACTTCTCCCATTATATCATCTTTCCTCGTCTATTTTTTTTATCTTATATCTATTTATTTACACCCTTATGTACTTGCATGTACGTAACCTATACACACACATGAAGTACAGTCCAGATTTGCACATAGATCAGAAAGAACTGAAGATATCAAACCTGGAATGAAATGTAACCAGCAAATCGTAGCCAAGAAATCCCCGATATAATGGAACGTCGCCTTCAACACACGCAGTCGATGCAGGAAAAGACTTCACTCATTGACTATGCATTATGTGGGGCGCAGAGGGAGGGAAATGCACATACGGAGTGAGTAGAGAGGGGCAGGAGACACAATGGAGAGGGGTGGCGAGGGTGAGTGTATAGGGGATTATGGAGGAGAGACGAGAGAGAGGAGAGAGAGAGAGAGATGAGAGAGAGAGAGAAGAAGAGAGACGAGAGAGAGAGATTAGAGGAAGACCGAGAGAGAGATGAGACGAGAGGGAGGGAGTGGGAAGGGAGGGAGAATGATCACCGGTTTGTTGCGAAGATGAGGGGGGTGAGGCGACACAATAGAGAGACGGGGTGGCTAAGGTGGATGTAGGGGGATCTGGTGCGGAGAGATGAGAGAGAGAGCAGAGAGAAAGAGAAGAAAGCGGGGAGAGGGAGGCAGTGGAAGGGAGGGAGAATGAAGTGTGGCGAGCAGAGGGGGAGGAGAGACAATGAGAAGAGGGGTGGCTAGTCGGTGAGTTGTGAGGGGGCATTGTGGAGAGAGAGGTGGGAGATTGGGGAGTGGGAAGGGAAGTTGGAGATAAAGGGAGGGGAAAATTGAGGTGCGGCGAGAGAAGACGGTTATAAGAAAGATGGGCCGAGAAGAGGCACGCAAAAAGGGGCGCGAAAGGAGGCTACTAAGAAGGGGATGGGGAAAGGTGCTGGCTATGAAATGAATGGTGGAAAGAGAGAAAGAGAGAAGGCGGAGAGCTGATTGACGCGCTTCGGTGATGAGAGAGTAGGCGAGAACTGCAGAGAGGTGGGGGATAGGTTGAGAGGCAAGGGACCCGAAGAAAGAGGAAGAGGTAAGCAATGAAAAAGAAGAAAAAGGTCAGGAGTTAGACAGTTGGCGAAGACACGAGGATGAGATCCGGGTAGTGAGCGGAAAACGGGAGGTGGCAGAGCGAACTACAGTGAGAGCGAAGACGGTGGAGTGAGAGAGAGAAGCGCCACAACGGATGGAAAGAACAAGGAGTGAGAACTTCCCCTCTCCTATGATGATATATATGCTATATATATATATATATATACTCACTATATATATATATATAATATATATATATAATATATAGATATATAGATATTCAGATATAGATAGATTAGATAGATTAGATACGATAGATAGACTAGATAGATTAGACGAGAGAGAGAGACAGAAGAAAGAGAGACGAGAGCAGACGACAGAGAGAAATATCATATCATCATTATTATCATATTTATATATTATATATATATTATATATATACTATTAATATATATATACTATATATATACATATTATATATATATATATAATATATAATATATATATATATATATATATACATATATATATATATAATAATATATATATACTATATCTTAATATATATATATATGTATACATATAATATATAGTATATATATATATATAATATATTATATATATAAATATATATATTATATATATATATAACTATTATATACTATACTATAATATCATATATATATATAATATATTATATAATGCGTCGTGTGTGGTGTGTGTTGTGTGTGTGTGTGCTGTGTCTGTGTGCGTGTGACTCCTACATATGTGTGTGTGTTGTGTGTGTGTGTGTGTGTGTGTGTGTGTGTGTGTGTCGCTGTGTTGGGTGTGTGTGTGGTGTGTCGATCATATATATATTCATATATAGTATATATACTAATACTATATTATATAGCTATATATATATATATATATATTTATATATATATATATATATTATATATGTATATATATATGTACTCAGTATATTACTATATATTATATACTATATATATACTATATGTATATAGTATATGATATATCTATACATATAGTATATTATATATACCTATTAATACTATCATATACCTATATAATATATATTATATACTATTATACTACTATATACCTATGTGCTTGTGTCTGTCGCCATGTCTGTTATACTATATATGATAGTCCTATCAATTATATATCTACCTACTACTAATACTATCACTATATATACATATAAATAATATATATAATATATCTATATATATATAGTATATATATATATATAATATATTATTATACTACTAGCATATATATATTAATATATATATAATATATATATATATATATATAATATATATATACTAGTATACTATATATATACATACATATATATATATCAATATATATACTATATATATATATAATATTGTCCGAGTTGACGAAACTGTGTGTTGTGTGTGTGTCGCTGCTGTTGTGTTATGTGTCACCTGACTGTGTGTGTGGTGTGGCTTGTGTGGATGTGTGTGTCCTGTGCAATGTCGCTCGCCCAGTGTGTGATGCTGTGTTGTGTTGTGTTATTAATAAACTTGGTCCTGTAATTAGGGACCGATCCTGGAGGTTAAGTGTGGGAAAAACTCCCATAGACGTCGACCACCAATCCATACCATTCTGCCACCAGACGCTACTTAATTTTTTTTTTTTTTTTTCTTTTTTCTGTGTTTTCTTGAATTCCCTGTAGTAAAGAAACGAAAGTAGCACAAGTATTTATATCATAATCTTGTTTTTCTCAAGTCTTGACCGGCGCTGGGTCTTTCTCTGTTCTTCTCTCTCTTCTCTCTTCCACTCTCCTCTATTGCTACTCTCTACTCTCTTTCGCGTCTTCTCTCATACTCTCTTCTCTCTCGGATTTACTCTTCGTCTTCCTCTCTCTCTTCTGGTCTCTCTTCTTCTCTCTGCTATTCTCTTTGCTACTTCTCTCTCCTCTCTCTCTTTCTGCTTCTACTACCTCTCTGCGGTCTCTCGTCTTCTCTTCTCTTTACAGTCATCTCTCGCTCTCTCTCTCTCATCTCTCTCTCTCTCTCTCTCTCTCTCTTCTCTCGGTCATCTTACATCTCTCCTCGTCACAATTTTCCTGTTTTCTCCATACAGTCAATGGCCTTTGCCATGTTGCACCGCTCCCTCCAAATGCAGTCAGGCTCTCCTTGGTACTAAACGTAAAGATTGTGCTCAAATTTACACACTTATGAGTTTCTAATTTCTTTTCATTTCAGAATCAGGATTAAAATTATGTTTGATTGGCTAGAAACAGAAAAACATTGAGAAAAATATAATATATATATATAGTATATATATATATATATATATAAGTACTATACTATATATTATAATATATTAACTATATATATTATTTATATATACATATGACATATATTATACATTATATCATATAGTATACATAATAGATAGATAGATAGAGTGAGAGACTAGATAGATAGTATTAGACTCAGGATAGAGTAGATAGATAGCACTAGATAGATTAGATAGATAGATTTATTATGCACAAATATAATATATATTATATATTACTATATATATTGTATGTATGTATGTATATATATATATATAGTATAATATATATATATATATATATTATATATATATATGTATATACTTATATATGTGGTGTGTGTGTGTGGTGTGTGTGTATGTGTGTGTGTGTGTGTGTGTGTGTGTGTGTGTGTGTGGTTACAGTGGTGTTACATATATATATATATATATATATATATTATATATATATATATATATATATATACATATAATATAAAATATATATATATATATATTATATATATATATATATATATATATATATATATATTGTGTGTGTGTGTGTGTGTATTTTGTGTGTGTGTGTGTGTGTGTGTGTGTTGTGTGTGTGTTGTGTGTGCATCCGGAATGATGAGTGTCGTGTAGTGTGCAACGACTGTGTGCTGTGAGGCACACCGTCCTTGTTGTGTTGTGTGTTGTGCGTGTGCTGTGGTATTACTAATAATACCCCTTACTATAAGAAAATGATAATAGATATATAATAATATAAATTAACTATCATATAGTACAATAATATATATATAAGTATATATATATATAATATATATATATATATTATAACGATATATTTCATATACTATATATTCATATATATATATTTACATTTATAATATTATATACTATATACTATATATGCTAGTATTATATATATATATATATATATATATATGTATGTATATATTATACTATAACGATATATATAATACTATATATATATATATATATATATATCATATAGTATATATACAACTATACTATATATAATATATATATATATATATATATATGGATGTTGTATGTACTCATATATATAGTATATCCATATATATAAATACCTATCATATATATATATATTATAATATACCTAAACTACCGTCATATATACTATTCATATATATAATGTATTGTGTGCATGTGCACCGATTGTGGTCATGTGTGTGTTGTATGCTATTATTATATAAGTACTTCGCCAATGGACCATCAAAAACTCCACCAATCATTCAACCCACTTCAACCCAATACCACAAAACGGGACTCTTTGTATGAGTCTGTCTCCAGAATTTCGATCGGGTGCATCAGAAAATGTGGTTCTTCACTTGGCGCTTCTCCTTTCCTCGCTCAATGAGTCATATATCCCTGAATAGTGTCACGTGACAATAGGAGACTATAAGGCAGAGGTCGATGGGTGATATTTGCCCGAAGAATATTAGCTCATTAGATAGTCGAAAAAATTGTGCAAGCAAATACGTAGAATGTGTCAGGAAAAAAAATGCAGTATATATATTATAATGATGGTTGCGAGCGAGTAAGGATGACGAGAGTGAGAGGAGAGGGAGATGAGAGTAAGGAGAAAGAGATGAGGATGCGGTGGGTAGGTTGAGACGTAGGCGAAGGAGAGGAGAGAGGGCGCGGGGGACGGAAGGGATTATAGAGATTGGGAGGCAAAGTGAGGAAAGCACTAGAGAGAACGAGAGAGCGGTGAGATGTGTCCGTAGTGCCGCTACGATGAAGACGGAGAGAAGAGAGGAGAGCAGATTCGAGATGAGAGGACGGACGACGAGAGAGCATAGACGACGAGAGAGAGGCACAGGACGCAGAGATTGAAGAAGTAAGGGAGGGAGGGTGACGGGGAGATATAGGAGAAGGGGAAACAAGAGGAGGGGATAAGAGCACTCGTATAGATACACGAGCTAGTGGTAGACGAGTTATTGAAGTGAGAGGAGAGAAGAGGGGGAGAACTAGTTGATATATAGATGAGACGGAGGAGAGAGAGAGAAGAGAGAAGATAACTGAGAGAGAGATGAGCAGGCAGCGGAGAGAGAGGAGAGAGAGAGAGAGAGAGATAGAGAGATAGAGAGAGAAGAGAGAGAGAGAGAGAGGAGAAAGAACGGGGAGGAGAAGAGTGAGAGAGAGAGAAAGAGAGAGAAGAAGAAGAAAAGAAGAGAGAGAGAGAGAGAGAGAGATAGAGAGGAGGAAGGAGAGATAGATCGATCGCTAGATACAGATATAAATAGATAGACAGATCTTCCGATAGATAGATAGTCGATAGATTAAGAAAGAGACAGAGACGAAGAAAAAGAAAGAGTAAGAAGGGAGAAGAGAAGGGGGCACTGCAAGCAAAGAAAGGCATACAGGTAAGAGACGGCATTCTGGCACCAGCGGCAGTATGACAGCAGGCACGGAACACGCAGGGAAAGACACACAGAAAGCAGGCAGACAATCACCAGACATACACGTACACACCCGTACACACACACAGACACACACGCACATACGTGAAGCAGGCTGACAGGCACCAAGCAGGCGCCAGTTTGTGTAAAACAGGCTGTGCTGGTCGATGGCACACACGAAGGTAACAAGGAGGGGGGAGAGGGAGGAGGGGAGAGAGGGAGAGGGGGATTGGGAGAGGGAGAGGAAGGGGATTGGGGGAGAGGGAGAGGGGGATTGGGGAGAGGGAGAGGAGGGGAGAGAGGGGAGAGGAGGGGAGAGAGGGAGGGAGGGGGATTGGGGAGAGGGAGAGGAGGGGAGAGAGGGAGAGGAGGGAAGAGAGGGAGAGGAGGGGAAGGAGGAAGGGGGGGGATTGGGAGAGGGAGAGGAGGGGAAGAGAGGGAGAGGAGGGAAGGAGGAAGGGGGGGATTGGGGAGAGAGGGAGAGGAGGGGAAAGGGGGAAGGGGGGAGGAGAGGGTGAGAGAGAGGGAAGAGAGGGAATAAAGAAGAGAGGGATTGGAGGCGGAGGGGAAGGGAGAAGAGAGGAAAGGGGGAAGCAGGAAGAGGAGAGGAAGAGAGGGAAGGAGGAAGAGGAGGGGAGAGAGGGAGAGGAGGAAAGGAGAAGAGGGGGATTGGGGAGGGGAAAGAGGGAAGGTGGAAGGAGAAGAAGTGAAGAAGAGAGGGATTGGAGGCGGGAGGGGAAGGGAGAAGAGAGGAAAGGGGGAAGGAGGAAGAGGAGAGGAAGAGAGGGAGGAGAAAGGGAGGAAGAGAGGAAAAGGGGAATGAGGAAGAGAGGGATTGGAGGCGGAGGGGAAGGGAGAAGAAGAGGAGAGAGGAAGGAGGAAGAAGTGAAGAAGAGAGGGGTTGGATGCGGAGGGGAAGGGAAAGAGAGGAAGGGGAAAGGAGGAAGAGGAGAGGAAAAGAGGGTTGGAGAGAGGGAAGGAGGAAAGAGGAGGGGAAGAGAGGAAAGGGGGAAGAAGAAGAGGGGATTGGGGAGAGGGGAAGGCGGAGGGGAGGAGGTAAGGGATGGGAAAGAGGAGGGGAAGGGAAAGGGGGGACAGGAAGGGGAGGGAGGGGAAGAAAGGGATGGGGGAGAGGGGAAGGAGGAGAAGGCGAGGGCGAGGAGGTAGGGAAGGGGGAGGAGGAGGGAAGGGGGAAGGGGAGAGAAGGGGAAGAGAGGGAAGGGGGAAGGAGAAAGGTGGAGAGAAGAGAGGAAAGGGGGAGGCGGAAGAGAGGGAAGAGGTATGAGGAGGGGAAGGGGGAGGTTGAAAGAAGGAAGGTGAAAGGGGAAGAGGGGTTGGGAGGGAAGGGGGAGAGGGAAAGGAGAACCAGGCGGGGGGGAAGGAGGGAAGGGGAAGGGGGAAGGAAAAGAGGAAGAAAGGACAGAGGAGGAAGAAGACCCCCCCCAACCCTCATGTGTAAATAAATAACGACGCACAGCGACTCCCATGATAGACTGGGGGAAGGGGGAGGAGGGGTGGAGGAGGGGGAGGAGGGGGAGGAGGGATGGGGGAGGGCGGAACTGAAGTGAGGGGAGAATTTGAGGGGAAAAGAGGGGAGGGAAGGGGAAGGGTAAAGGGTAATCATTTCGATTATGATAGATTAGGCGGGAATAGAGCTTATTAACACCTATTTGGCACGAAATTACGGTTGGTTTTGCCCGATATGATATGCAAATGAAATGTGGTGGGCGGGGGTGTGGTAGTGTGGTAGTGTGGTAGTAGTGAGTAACGTAGAAATATTAGATACTATGTTATAAAATCGCTTTCTTCATATGTGTGACTTAATACCCGTTTGTCTAATCTGAATATCTTTTTATATTATCTTTCTACGTCTATTCGTCTGTCTCACTATCTATTTAACTTATTGTTTATCTATCTGCTTATCCCTCTATCTATCTATCCATATATTTGTCCAAGAATTTATCTATCAGCCTGACTACACGTCTATCTATCTATCTATCTATCTATCTATCTATCCGCCTGTATGTCTTATTCATCTATCAAGCTATCTGTCTATCTAATTGTCTTTCTATTAATCTTCTCATTCTCCCATCTATCATATTTATTCATCCAGCTCTTATTTTATCAAAATCTGTATTTTTTATCATCCTAGCTTTATATTATAAATATATTTATTTATTAATGATAATTTTGATCGACGGAATCATAAGACCAGTGACGTAATAAATGAGAAATTATATGATAAGAATACGATAATTAATAATGATAATATTCATACAGATTTTTTTTTATCAGACTGTTAAAAATAGTAAATAGATAGATAAATAAAACATGATGTTCAGATATAGTAAGCGATAGACAGAAAGGTAGATAAAAAGGTGAAAAGGTGTTAGGCTTTTATCGTTTGGTGAAAATAGTGTTATATTGAGTCACTGAAAATACAGGTTTGTTAGAGTGACTTTAGGGTGATTTGTGGCTCCAAGGGTGTGGTTGTGGCGTGTAGTCTTCGCGTGCGGTTGTTGCGTGTCGCTGTGGCGTGTGGTTAATGCTTGTGGTTGTGATATGTTGTTGTGATGTGTTGTTGTTGCGTGTAGTTGTGGTTAATGCTTGTGGTTGTGATATGTTGTTGTGATGTGTTGTTGTTGTGTGTAGTTGCGTAAGGTGTGGTTAATGCTTGTGGTTGTGATACGTTGTTGTGATGTGTTGTTGTGGCGTGTAGTTGTGCTCAATGCTTGTGGTTGTAACTATGGTCGTGATGTGTTGTTGTGGCGTGTAGTTGTGTAAGGTGTGGTTAATGCTTGTGGTTGTGACTGTGGTTGTGATGTGTTGTTGTGGCGTACGATTATTGAGTGTGGTTGTGCCATACGTTAATGCGCGTGGTTGCGACACCTGGTTGTGTGTGGACATCATATGTGGTTACGTCGTATGGTGGCATGTGGTTGTAAAATGCTGTTGTAGTATGTTGTGACTTGGGACTATGACTTGAGTTGATAACAAGTGGTTTTATCGTGTGGTTCAGGCGTGAGGTTGTGACGTGAAGTTGTGGTTTGTACTGAATCTACAAGTCTAAGTCTTAGTTGGGCTGAGTGAGTGTGGCGGGTTGTGTGGAATTGCTTAGTGTGTTTTATTTTTTTAGCGTTTGTCTGTTTATTCCTTTGTTTGCTTGTTTGTGAGTGTATGGGCGTGTGTGTGTGTGAGAGAGAGAGAGAGAGAGAGAGAGAGAGTTTGCATGTGCGTGTGTGAGAGAGAGAGAGCGAGAGAGAGAGAGAGAGTGTGTGTGTTTGCATGTGTGTGTGTGTGTGTGAGAGAGAGAGAGAGAGAGAGTGTGTGTGTTTGCATGTGTGTGTGTGTGAGAGAGAGAGAGAGAGAGAGAGAGAGAGAGTGTGTTTGCGTGTGTGTGTGTGAGTGTGAGAGGAAGAGAGAGTGTGTGTTTTGCATGTGTGTGTGTGTGGAGAGAGAGAGAGAGAGAGAGAGAGAGAGAGAGAGAGAGAGTGTGTGTGTTGCGTGTGTGTGTGTGAGTGTGAGAGGAAGAGAGAGTGTGTGTTTTGCATGTGTGTGTGTGAGAGAGAGAGAGAGAGAGAGAGAAGTGTGTGTGTGTTTTGCGTGTGTGTTGAGTGTGTGCGTGTGTGTTTGCTTGTGTGTAGTGTGTGTGTACAGAGAGAGAGAGAGAGAGAGAGAAAGAGTGTGTGTGTTTTTGCGTGTGTGTATGAATATGTGTGTGTTTATATGTGTGTGCCAAATCAGATTACCGGAAAGAGAAAACCAGTACGTCACGTAATAAATATATATGTCCAAATATATTCCATTACCCATTATGCGCCCGTTTTGATACA
>NW_020870366.1:15000-22500 GCF_003789085.1 Penaeus vannamei
ATATATATATATATATATATATAATAGTGTGTGTGTGTGTGTGTGTGTGTGCCCGCGAGCGGGCCGGCCGGCAGCGAGCAGCGGCGACGGCGCTCGATAACCGCTATATTGAGGAAATGGGAAATTCGCTACACTCCCGCGCCTCACCCTGGTCAGGGTGTGTCCGCGCTGGATTAACCATGTGCTTATCTTATGGATTGAAGTGGATGATTTAAAGGGGAGGAGGAGGAAGGAGGGAGGGGAGGAGAGGGAGAAAGGAGGAGGAGAGGGAGGGGGGTAGATGGGGAGGAGGAGGGAGGAAGGGAAGGAGAGGGAGGGAGGTGGGAGGAGGGAGGGAGGAAGGGGGGATGAGAGGGGAGGGAGGGGGGAAGAAGGGGAGGGAGGAGGGGTAGAAGGAAGGAGGGAGAAGGGGAGGAGGAGGACAGGGGGAGGAGAAGGAGGGAAAGGAGGAGGAGGGAGTAGATGGGAGGAGAGGGGGGAGGGAAGAAGGGGAGGAGAGGGGGAGGAGGGGGAGGATGGGGAGGAGGAGGAGGGAGAGAGGAGGGTAGAAGGGAGAAGAGGAGGGAGGGGTAATGAGGAGGAGAGGGGAAGAGGAAGGGAGGGAGGGGGTGGATGAGGAGGAGGGAAGGGAGGGGATAGAGAGGGGAGGGAAGGAAGGGTGAGCAGGGGGATAGAGATGGAGAGGAGGGAGGAGAGGTGATGAGAGGAGTAGCTAGAGGCAGGGAAGTGAAGAGAGGGGTAGGAGGGATGAAGATAGAGTAAAGAGAATAAAGGAAGAATAGGAGAGAGAAGGAGAAGGGAGTTAAGAGGGAGAGAGAGGGAAGGGGAGATAAGGGAGGAGGAGAGAAGGTGGAAGAGAAAGGATAGAGAGAGAGAGGAGTGGATGGCTCCGATTTTGTCTTTATCTCCCTGTCTTCCGGACTCGTAATCTGTCAGTCTGTTTATCTGTCTATTCACTTGTTTATCGTGTTTTCTTTTATTTCTGTCTCTATTGTTATCTCTCTCACTGTGTCTACCTTGGTCTCTCTCTCTCTCTCTCTCTCTCTCTCTCTCTCTCTCTCTCTCTCTCTCTCTCTCTCTCTCTCTCTCTCTCTCTCTCTCTCTCACACACTCACACACTCACGCACACGCACACACACACATACAATTACATGTTAGACGAGCTGAACGTAAACACAGATGTATGAATTAAGATTAGACAAAGACACGAGCAAACATGAAAGCATCCCCCTCCCCCCCCCCCCCACAAAAAAAGTTTAATTAATGGAGAAGCAAATGGTAATAGCACAAATCAAACAAACATATAGATAAATAGATAGAAAACTGAATATACAAATGACAATAATTAATACCTCAACTTAGACAAAGAAACACGATAGCTAATTGGTAACAAACTCTTACGACCGAGCACTTCATCTCTCCTTCTCCTCCTCTCTCCCTCTCTCTCTCTTCCCTCTCTACTTCTCCCTCTCCCCTCTCCCCTCTCCCCTCTCCCCTCTCTCCGTCTCCCCTCTCCCCTCTCTACCTCTCCCCTCTCTCCTCTCTACCCTCTCTCCCTCTCTCCCTCTTCTCCCTTCTCCCCTCTCTCCCTCTCCCTCTGCCCCTCTCCCCTCTCCCTTCTCTCTCCCTCTCCCCCCTCTCTCCGTTCTCTTCCGTCTCCCTCTTCCCTCCTCTCTCTCTCCCCTCTATTCCGTCTCCCCTTCCCTCTCCCCTCTTCTCTCCTCTCTACTCTCCCCTCTCCCCTCTCTCCCCTCTCCCCCCTCAAAAACAATGGAAATGCCCGGAGCACAAGAGGGAATTCCCCTTTCGCTCGCGGGCGGCGCGAGGGGAGGCGGTGCCAGCAGGTGCGGGCAAGACAGGAGTGGCTCCCACGTGGCTCTCTCTCGTGCCGGCTAATGTCACTCGCTCTTTGTTATCCTCGGCGCTGCGGGTTTCGTGGTCTGCCGGCTGTTTGGTGTGAGACGGGGAGGGGGGGAGAGGAGGTGCGGGGTGGGGGGGGAGTGTGGTTTGTGTTGTGTGGTGTGTGTGTGTCGAAGGAGTGTGTGTGTGTGTGTTTGTGGAGTGTGTGTGTGTTTGTGTGTGTGTGTGTGTGTGTGTGTGTGTTGTGTGTGTGTGTGTGTGTGTGGTGGTGAGGTGTGTGTGAGGGAGGGACCGTTTATGTGTGTGTGTGTGTGTGTGTGCTCACATACATATATCTGTTCATATTTTATCTCCATATAACGATTAGTTCATCTCGCTGAACAGCCGTGGATCTTTTCACTTGCTGCACTATCACGCTGTGAGAAAACAGATCAGGAGCAAAATTATAAACAAAGTAAAACAAAACAAAAAAATCCGTCTTTGTTCCAGTTCATCTAACCTCTGCACTGAACATCTACCAGATTTATACACAAAGATATGAAGTTAAAATCATCAGCTGTACCTTTAACTGAAATCGACTGTCCTGTTGCAAGCAGCTTCGACCTGACTAAGGACTTTCCGGATGCACACTCTGGAACCTAAACCATCTAAGTCTTGGTATAACCGCATATATATATATACATATATATATATATATATATATATATATATATATATGTGTGTGTGTGTGTGTGTGTGTGTGTGTGTGTGTGTGTGGTGTGTGTGTGTGTGTGTGTGTGTGTGTGTGTGTGTGTTTGTGTGTGTGTGTGTGTGTGCGTGTGTGGTGTGTGTGTGTGTGTGTGTGTGTGTGTGTGTGTGTGTGTGTGTCTGTGTACATATATATATACATATATACATACATATGTATATATATACATACATACATATATTTATATATTTACCTCCGCCAAGAAAGATATGTTTTTAAATTTTGGTGGCGGTCTGTATCATGGGCCGGATCCAGATTTTTTTTGTTTGTTTGTTTGTTCGTTGGTTAGGTGGTTAGCAGGATAACAAAAAGTGACAAACAACTTTTTATGAAATGATTAGCAGGTGTGTCTTAGCCTAATGTGTGGAATTCACGACGAACAGATTGCAACAGGAACAACGAAGGGAAGGACAAGAAAACACACGAATCTGCCGAAGGCCTTTTCGCTATTGCTTATATCCCCTGACGAAGCAATAGCGAAAAGGCCTTCGGCATATTCGTGTTTTTTCTTGTCCTTCCCTTCGTTGTTCCTGTTGCAGTCTTAGCCTAACTTAGATTTCATTAAATTTCATTAAATTAAATTTTGTTCCTGTTGCAGTCTTAGCCTAACTTAGATTATATAAAATATTTGGTGGTGATCTGGTTCCAGGAATTTTCAATGTAATTCCATAGGTGTGAATATTTTTTTATTGCACGTGACCCTATTGCTCTGGCGGAGGTATGCGCATCCTGAGTGCTTCGAGTTGAAATTGAGGTTGACCTTAGCTGGTTGAGTGTTCCTTGGGACAGATAAAGGAGAATTAGAATTTATTACAGATTGCGTGTATTTCTGTGTGCTTACGAACACACCTAAACATGTATGTATATGTACACTTGTATGCGTGTGCATATAAGCACACATACAGATGCAAAGTCACACACACAGACACAAGTATAAAATCTTACATAAGACACACACTCATAGATGCACACATGCAAGCACATACACACACACAGACAGACACACACGCAAACACACACACAGAGACACACACGCAAACACACACGAAACTCACACACAAGATACACACGCAACACACACACAAACACACACACACAAACACACACGCACACACACACACACACACGCAAACACACACACACACCAAACACAAACACACACACACACACGCAAACACACACACACACGCAAACACACACACAAACACACGCAAAACAAACACACACACACAGACAAACACGCAAACACACACACAGACAAACACGCAAACACACACCAACACAGCAAACACACACACACAGACACACACGCACAACACACACACAAACACACGCAAACACAACACACACACACACACACGCAAACACAACAACACACACACACACACACGCAACACACACATACACACACACACACAAACAAACACACCACACACACACAACACGCAAACACACACACAGACACACACGCAAACACACACAGACACACACGCAAACACCCACACAACAGACACACGCACACACACACACACACAAAACAACACACGCAAACTACACACACATCACACGCAAACACACACGCACAGCAAACACACACACACAAACACACACACACACAGATACACACACACAACACACAACACGCAGACACATTATATATATTTCTTTTTAATTTCACTTTAAAACAGACCAGATCAAGAAATGCAGAGAGACCGACTCCAAATGGCCTCAGTCACGTTTTCTTTCTTTGTTTTTTCTTCTTCTCTGTCTTCTCATCTTCTATTTGCTTTTAATTTTCCTTTTTTTTAATTTAATTCTCTTCCTCCCCAATGATTTTCTTCTATTTCTTCTTTTCCTTGTTTTTTCTACCTCCGTTTCCTCCTATTTTCTCTTTCTTCTTTTTTTCTTCTTCTCATCTTCTTCTCCTTCCTCTTCTTCTTCTTTTCCTCGTCCTTGTCCTCGTCCTCCACCTCTACCTCCTCTTCCTTCTCCTTCACCTCCTCATCCTCCCCCTCTTTCTTCCCCTTTTCTTCTTCTTCCTATTCATTTCCTCTTCCTCCTTTTTTTCTACTTCTCTCCCTGCTCATCATTATCCTCGTTTTCCTTCTTCATCTTTTCGTTTCTCTCCCTCTTCTTTCTGGCTTCTGAAATCATTTCCCTCATAAATCAATAAAAAAGATATTGATAATGATAATAACAATAATAACAATCAATAGCTAGATTAATACATTTTTATTAATTAAAAAATAGATAACAATCAATAGCTAGATTAATAAATTTTTATTAATTAAAAAATATAGCAAATTAGAAAGAAAACATTAATAGAAACACTTCGATCCGAGCGCTTCGGAAACACCGCTTCAGTCTGCTTCGAAACCCTCGGCTTCATTCCTGGTATATTTGTCGTAAAGGATTAAATGGCTTTTTTTTTTTTTCTTTTTTTTTTTTTTTTTTTTTTTTTTTTTTTTTTTTTTTTTTTTTTTTTTGCTTTCTCTGTTTCAGTGCGATTCCTCTCTTAATAACGATGATGCATATTGCTGCAGTGTGCAAGGGATTATCCAAAGCAAGAAGCGAGTGAAGAGTATTAGTCGAGATAACCGATCGATACCATACTGTATGAAATATTATTATATACCTTATATATATCCTATATGAAATCTTATATATATCTTATATATATCCTATATGAAATATATTATATATCTTATATATATCCTATATGAAATATTCTTATATACCTTATTTATGGACTTGCAACACGCACTTTTGAAAATAAGCACACCCTTATTTTTGCTTATTTTGTCTCTTTAAACGTGATTTTTAGTACGTATGTTTGCTGGAAAATGTTTCTAGGGTATTTTTCGGTGAATATTTGAATATACAGTAGAGTCACAACCAACCAAAAACCAACCAAAAAAAAATCAGGTCATCAGGTAAACTTACGTCTGGCAGCTGCAGTTGTCGCCGCGCGGGGGGAAAAAAAAACGAAGATAAACTTTATTCAGGATCGATCTCTGCTGTAATATCTTGCAATGCCGCATTTGGCAGCCGGGTGCAGCACCGCCGCTGTTATTGCCCTGGCTGTCCACTCCACGCAAATAATGCCTGTTGTTATGAAATCATTTTAGATTCTCCTTGGCCTTTGGAGGGTAATGTCACTCTCGTATGGTCATTTCGCAAATAATAACAAGAAAATAATAAAAGCAAATAATAACAAGAAAGAGAGTGAGAAGTAAAAGTTTTTGTACGTTACACAGGTTAAGCCATTAAGTTACCTCTTCAAAACTTATACAGTGAGCTTGACCGCATGTAGCTTGACGTAAAGTATGCTGTGTTATTGTATTAGGAATACCATTAGTAGAAATAACTGAATATCCGTTTTCGGTAGACAAGAGTTCACTGTAATTCACTCGCCTCATCGGGTCCTGTTGAGAATACGGACGTAATAGAACTTTTTTTTTTTTTTTTTTTTTGAGGGATACGGGCGTAGTATATTTTTTCTTGACTACTGGATCTTTTTGTTTTTTCTTTTCTTTTCTTTCTTTCTTTTCTGATGAAGCGAAGTATTATTGACCTGCGAAAATTATAGGCACTTTACATTCTCTTTGTTTTCGTTTCAGTGCCTTTGGTCACGAGTTAAGCTGACAAAGCGAATTGTAAAATCATAAAAGATTTTACGCAGGAGATGTTTGTAAATAATTTCACTTCAATCAGTTTATATTTTGCTTGAATGTTCAGCTGAGTGAGATTTTATTATTTCCTGGGATAATACAGCATAAATACAGTATCAACTTATCATAACTTGTACGTTCTGGAATTTCAACATTCGGGTTTATAATGTTGATGAGAAGGTTGAAACAAATGAAGAGGAATAAATAGAGAGAGCAATAATGTCGATGACTTGGCAAAGTTGACGGAGAGACAGCGGAGGAAGTAGAAAAATGATAGGAGGAAGCGAAGAATAGAGAAGGCAAGAAAGCGGAGAGAAGGTACTCTAAGTGGAAGAGCTTATGAAACAAAAAATTGTGAGAAGAAAGAAGACGAGAACGAGGGAAGGTTGAAAAAATGTGGCTCAAGGTAACATACTGAATAAGATAGTGATAGTAGTGGATAGGTATAGAGTACTGCGCAGGAGAACATGCAATGACTGAATAATGATTCACTGTGAGTTCGGGGTCTGGGGAGGAAGGAAGTCTCCAGATAGGATGATGAGATATCGATCTCTGAATGAGATAGTGGAAATAGAACGTGAAGATAAAGACCAAAGAAGAATTAAAAGAATATGAGGTTTAGAGTAACAGATATGGATAGTGAGCGATTGGGTGAGATGAATAAGTTGAGAAAAAGGGATTGAGATGTATAGGAATAGGGACTGAGTGACAGGCCAAGAAGAACAGACATGAATGGAGTGAATAGGAGACCAGTATAACTAATGAACTGAAGAGTGAAGAATTCTTGGATTCGAAATTTTATTCACGAATAGAATAATTGCCATGGGGCAACAGAGTTGCGATTTTCCTTCCAATTTTCTCCCATGCCTCCCTTACAACACTCTCCCACCTCCCTCCTCCCTCTCGCCTCTGTCCTCTCCTCCAGGTCCTTCGGTCAGGCCGTGATTTAACTAATGATGTAGTGGTCTGCTCTCGCGCATGCTTCGTTATCCATCCCTCCCTACTTCCATTCTTCACTCGTCTTCCCTATCTCTATAACCGAACCTGACATCTCGTCCTGTGCGCTACCTATCTATCCGACTCCACCTCTCTCTCCGCCTATTGTTCCTCCTCTGCCTTCTCCCTGGGCTTCTCCCCCCCCTCTGTTTGCCCCTCCCCTTCCTTTTCCTCCTTCCCTTTCCCCCGGTTCGGTCGCCCTCGCGTCGATGATGCACTCCCCCA
>NW_020870366.1:27500-32500 GCF_003789085.1 Penaeus vannamei
ACACGGAATTTTCAATGACACACGAAGAATGTGTTAAAAAAAAAAGTGAAAAAATTTTAAAAAGTGAAAAATGAGCTGAATGGATTACAGCGGATTTCTGTATATTCCCTAAAAGCTGAATTTCCTTTTGACTTTTCTGTTATCATAACGTTATCCAAATACTAGCCGGGGGGAAATCACTAGAACAAAATGAAGAACATTTTTATTCTTCTTTTTCAGAGTATACGTAGAACATGTGAGAGAGACGGGAAAAGGTGATAGATAGCTAATAGATAGATAGATAGATAGAGAGAGAGAGAGAGAGAGAGAGAGAGAGAGAGAGAGAGAGAGAGAGAGAGAGAGAGAGAGAGAGAGAGAGAGAGAGAGAGAGAGAGAGAGAGAGAGAGAGAAGAGAAGAGAGAGAGAGAGGAGAGAGAGAGAGAGAGAGAGAGACATAAAATCGACAGAAACAAAGAAAAATACGTACGCTCACGTGGGGGGGGGGTTATATGTACATGTGTGTGCGTCTGTGTGTTGGCTTGCATGTTACATTTTTTATTGTATGATGGAACGATAATCCAGGAACAATACAAGTAACAACAATTACATCATCAATTAATTGAAAAATGAATAAAAAAAGCAAAAAACAAATGTATTATCATCCCCCCCACCCCCCCCCCCCCCTAAAAAAATTGTCGACATCAACAAAAACATAATATGTTTTTATGGAAAACCCCGGCCTTGCCTGCCCTCCCCTCCCCTCCCCTTAACCCCCCCCCTCTCCTCCTCTCTCTCCTCACTCTTTCTATCTCTCTTTGCATATGTCACGATGGGGGGGAGGGGGGCGAAAGAGGGGAGAGGAGGGAAAAGAGAGGAGGGAGAAGGAGGGAAAGGGATAAAGACGGAAAGAAGGGATAAAGGAATAAAAAAGAGAGGGAAGGAATAGAGAGAGAAAAAAGAGATAGTAGGGAAGGCAGAAGGAAGGGAATGGATGAAATGAAAAGGGAAGAAGAAGAGGGAAATAAGAGAGAAAAAAAAAAAAAAAGTGGGTAAAGTGAGTAGAGGTGGTAAGAAAGGGGAGGTGGGAGGGGGTAGGGAGGGGGGAGGAGGGGCACTCCGGATGTTGACGTGCTAAGACTGCGTCAGAGGAGAGAGGGGGGTGGGGGTGGGGGTGGGGGGTGATGCTTGCCTGAGCCTCCTTCAAGTATGCTTTAGGGCACCTCTGAAGGGGGGGGGGAGGGGGGATAGGGAAGGGGGAGGGAGATAAGAGAGGTTGGGGGTAGGAAGGGGGGGAGGGTACGTAAGGTCTATGCGAGAGGATGAGGGTGGGGGAGGGGTAGGAGTAGGGGATGAGGGGGGGGTTTGCTTAGAAAATGAAGGTAAGGAGGAGTGGGAGAGGAGGGGGGAGGGGTTGCTGGGAGGTGAGGGGTGGGGGGAGGGGGGACTCTACGGCCTTCACCTATTTTCCATAAGTTGTTTGTTGTTTGTGTCGTTGTTTAATTGCTTTGTGAGTTTGCTTAATCCGTTTAAGTCGTGCGAGAGTGCTTGTTTTGTTTGACAGAATCTATATGAATGTCACGTATGTATGTACGTGTGTGTGGAATGACTTATGTCTGAATATCTTGTACATATACTGCAAATACGTTTCTGTACACGTTTCTTCAGCAGGACATCCAGAGACAGAAAATTAGGATATTATATTACATTACAGATTTCCCGTGAAGTAGATGATACTGATAAAGATGTGAATCTCTCAACTCTAACCCTTTTTCTCATCTCTTTCAGAATTCCGTCATGCACAAGGACCGATAAATTTCACCTTTCACTCTTTCTCCCTATATAGGACTGCCTCAGAGCCGCCCACTGGCATTCCTGAGCATAGTATACACGCATAAGGTTATATTTAGTGTTCCCGTTTACACACAAACACTCATGCGCATACACGGAATATATCTTTGCCTCTCTTTCAATCTCTCTCTCTCTCTCTATATCTATCTATCTATCTATCTATCTATTTATCTCTTTCTCTCTCTATCTTTCTCTCTATCTCTCTCTCTCTCTCTCTCTCTCTCTCTCTCTCTCTCTCTCTCTATCTATATCTATCTCTCTCTCTCTCCTCTCTCTCTCTCTCTCTCCTCCTCTCTCTCTCTCTCTCTCTCTCTCTCTTCTCCTCGTTCCATCTCTCTCTCTCTCCTCTATCTCTCTCTATCTCTCTATCCTCCCTCCCTCCCTCCCTCCCTCCCTCCCTCTCTCTCCCTCCCTCCCACCATCTCCCTCCTTCCCTCGCCTCCCTCCCTCTCTCCCTCTCTCTCTCTCCGCTCCCTCCCATCTCATCTCCATTCATCACATACACTCCTTCGTCAAACGATACCGGAATTTTCTATTTTGGGGGAAATTTCCTTGCTCTTTTTGCGCGTCAAGAAAGCACGACAGTGATTGCGTCATTGCAAGTCCGTGCGTGTTGCAAGTGACCTGCGCTGGGGAATCGCTGGGGTATATTTTCTGTTTTATGGTATTGCGTGGTTGTTTATTTATTGTTTTTTGTGTTTTTGTGTGTTGTGTTGTGTGTGGTGTGTGTTTGGTTGTTGTTGTTGTTTTGTTATTTTTTGTCATATTATTTTGTTATTTTTTTATTGTTTTGTTTTTGTGTGTTGTTGTGTGTGTGTTTTGGTTGTCGTTGTTGTTTTGTCATTGTTTTTGGTCATTGTTGTTATTATTTTGTTATTTTGTCCTTTTTTTTTATTTTGTTACTGTTGTTGTTATTCTGTCGTTGTTGTTATTTCATTATCATTGTTTTTATTTGCCATTGTTATTTTGTTATCTTGTTGCTATTTTGTTTTTGCTGTTATTTTGTTATTGTTGATTTTTTAAATTGTTCTCATCTTGTTATCTTTGTTATTTTGTTCTTGTCATTTTGTTCTTGTTGTTGTTTTGTTATCATTGTTGTTATTGTTGATATTCTCCTCATTTTGTTATTGTTTGTTGCTATTTCATTATCATTGTTGTTTTGTTGTTGTTGTTTTTTGTTGCTGTTGTTTTTCTTCTTGTTCTGTTAATGTTCGTTTGTTGCTTGTTTCGAGTTTTTCTTTATGGATGCATTCCCATTAGTGTATTAAGGCAATTCTGCAAAATTGATTGTATATTTATATATGTAAGTGTAGGACACACACACACAAACTTACACAGAACAATCATAAACAATCCTTATGCAATTTACCTCTTGTTCCACCCTACCCTACCCTCTCCACTCCCCCCCCCGCAACCTCGAACCCCATCACACACACCCAACAACTCCCCCTTCCCAAACCCCAAACCCCAACCTCCCCCCATCCCTCTCCCCCCTCCTCCTCTCTCTCCCCACTACAACCTCCAACCCCCCAACCCCATCACCCCAACCTCCAAACCCCATCACCCCTCCTCCTCCCCCTCATCCCCCCTTCCCCCCTCCCCCCACTCCTCCCCCAACCCCCCCTCAAAATCTCCGCCCGTTACCGAGTCCCTGAAACGTTCAAGCATGCAGCGAGAGGTCATGAGGGAGATATACGAGTGTTATGTTACAGTTTCCGGTCTCTCCAACAACCCCCCTCCCCCCACCCCCTCCCCCCCCCTCCCCCTCCCCCTTCCGGTCTCTCAAACACCCCCCCCCCCTCCCATCCGCTCGCTCCCCACCGCCCATCCCCTCCCCTTCCCCCATCCCCTCCATCCCCCATCCCCCATCCCCTATCCCTCCCCTCACATCCCCCTCCCCTTCCCCTCCCCGTACCCTTCCCCCCCCCCACACACAAACAGTGTAGAGGTCTGTGTAAAAGGCCGGATACGAGCGTGCTTGTTTGTGTTTTGATTTGCTCGCTTGCTTGCTTCAGGTTGTTTGTGTCTGCGGGGGGGGGGGGGAGTTGGATGGCGGTGGAGGAGTTAGTGGTTAGGGATTTATTGTTTGTTTGGGATCTTTTGTTTGTTTGTTTGTTTTGTTTATGTGGTGGTTTTTTGTTTTTGTTTGTTGTTATGTTGTTGGTTTGATTGTATTTTGTTTGTTTATGTTGGTTTGATTTGTTTGTGTTTATGTTGGTGAGTTGATTTGTTTTGTTTGTTTTGTATTTGTTTTGTTTGGTTATCTTTGTTTGTTTATGTTGGTGAGTTATTGTTTGTTTGTTTATGTTATTTGTAGATTTGTTTTGTTTGTTTGTTATGTTGTGTTTGATTTGTTTTGTTTGTTTATGTTGTTGGTTTGATTTGTTTTGTTTGTTTATGTTGGTGGTTTTTGTTTTTGGTTTGTTTATTGTTGGTTTGATTTGTTTTGTTTGTTTTGTTGGTGAGTTGATTTGTTTTGTTTGTTTTGTTGGTGTTGGTTTGATTTGTTTTGTTTGTTTTGTTGTTGTTTTGATTATGTTGTTGGTTTGATTTGTTTGTTGTTGTGTTGGTGAGTTGATTTGTTTGTTTGTTTTGTTTGTTATGTTGGGTTGGTTGTTTTGTTTTGTTTTGTTGGTGGTTGATTTGTTTTGTTTGTTTTGTTTATGTTGTTGTGTTGATTTTTGTTTGTTTTGTTTGTTTATGTTGGTGATTTGTTTTTGTTTGTTTATGTTGGTGAGTTGGTTTTGTTTGTTTGTTTGGTGGTTTTTTGTTTGTTTGTTTATGTTGGTGTTGATTTGTTTGTTTGTTTGTTTTAGTGTTGGTGTTTAGATCGGATCTTTTGTTGTTGTTGATTGCTGTTGTGTGTTATTGTGATCATTGTTATTGTTGATTTTCTTATCGTTATTATGATAATTACCATTAAGTATTCATCATCGCTACCATTATCATTACCATCAATCATTATTGTTATTATTATCATTATTATCATTACTATTAGCATCATTGTCATTACCATTATCATTGTCATCATCATTTTTATTATCATCCTCGTAATCATAACCATTGCTATCCTTGTCATCACTGCTGTTAATATAAAACTAGTTGTTTATTAGCTATTCCACAAAAAAAAGATACTTCTATCTGTACAATCCTCTCAACTTTTGTAGTATCTA
>NW_020870366.1:42500-45000 GCF_003789085.1 Penaeus vannamei
GTAAGAGAAACAAAAATAAAAAAAGAAAAAGTAAGAGAAAAACAAAAATAAAAAAGAAGTAAAGAAAAAAAAATAAATAATGAAAAATAAAGAAACAAAATAAAGAAAGAAAAGTAAAGAAAAACAAAAATAAATAAAGAAAAAGTAAGAGAAACAAAAATAAAGAAAGAAAAAGTAAGAGAAACAAAAATGAATAAAGAAAAAGTAAGAGAAACAAAAATAAATAAAGAAAAAGTAAGAGAAACAAAAATAAATAAAGAAAAGTAAAGAAACAAAAGTAAAGAAAGAAAAAGTAGAAAAGAGAACAAAAAATAAATAAAGAAAACGTAAAGAGAAACAAATATAAATAAAGAAAAAAAGTCAGAGAAACAAAAAATATATAAAGAAAAAGTAAGAGAAACAAAAATGAATAAAGAAAAAAGTAAGAGAAACAAAAATAAATAAAAAAGAGAAAAAAAAGAAAAAAGTAAGAGAAACAAAAATGAAAAAAAAAGAGAAACAAAAAAATAAAGAAAAAAGAAGACAAACAAAAAAAGGAAGAATTATAACGTCAGAGAAATGCTGATTAGGTTTATGACGAAAATATGTCATAAAATTTAATGCATGAGAATGTGGATTTTTTTTCTTTTTTTTTCTCTCTCTTATCGAGGTGGATTTTTTTTTTTTGGGGGGGGGGAGGAGGAGGAATTTTCTGTTTGTTTGTTTTCTCTCTCATTTCGTCCGCATGGCAAGAATATTTCGTGTACTTTTGTCAGTTCTGTCTGTCTGTCGACCTGTTTGCTTGTCTGTCTGTCAGTCTGTCTCTGTCTTTCTGTCTGTCTGACCGTTTCTGTTTGTCTGTCTCTGTTTCTGGCTGTCTGTCTGTCTCTATTTATCTTTGTCTGTCTGTCTGTCTTTGTTCTTGGATATCTGTCTGTCTGCCTTTGGTTCTTTCCGATTCTCTATTTCTCTCTGTTTTTCTCTCACTGTCTCTCTATCTAACCACCTATCCATCTATGTATGTATGTATAATGTATGTGCGCAATGTATTAATGTATACGTATATATTAATGTATGTGCGTATATATTAATGTATGTGCGTATGTATGTGCGTATATATTAATGTATGTGCGTACGTATGTATTAATGTATGTGCGTATATATTAATGTATGTGCGTATGTATTAATGTATGTGCGTATGTATTAATGTATCAATGTATGTATGTAGGTATGTGTGCATATATGTATATATATGTCTGTATGTAAGAATTTTCCTACCTACGTAACTACCTATTTATTATCCTAATTAACTTTTATATGTGTACCATAAACGGAAAGAGATAAAACAGGCGACATAAATTCGATTTACGTCAGTCAATGGTTACGTTCAGGGACGTTTCCTCTACTTCTTCTTCTTCTTCTTACTTTTTACTTCTTCTTCTTCTTTCTTCTTATAGTTTTCCTTCTTTTTTTCTTCATATTTTCTTCTACTTCTTCTTTTCGTCTCTTTTTCCTCTTTTTTGTCTTCTTTCTTATTATTGTTCTTTCTCTTTCTTATTTTTTCCTTTTCTTCTTCCTCTTCTACTCTCCTTCTTCTTCTTCTTTCTCTTCTCCTTCTTCTTCTTCTTTCTCTTTCTTCTTCTTCTTCTCCTCCTTTTTTTTTCTTCGTCTCCTATCTCGTTTGCTATCTTTTTATTTTTTATTTCACTATCTATTCTATCATCGTCCATTTTAACCCTTTCCTTTGACCTCTTGTGACGTATTCAATTTTTAGGAATATGTATGACATTTTTTTCAAGATTACAGAATTTAGACCATATTCTCCCTATTTACACTGAAATACAAAAATAAAACAATTTGAATTTATTTTTTCCCAATAATAATTTGATCCTGGAAAAGAGATAATATCAAAAATTTACTATTTTTTGGCTGGCTTGGACACAGACTAGTTGCACCACACGAACGCAAATCAAGGCACAGAGACAAAGCATGAAAAGGAAGCACTGGATTCCTTTGTGTGAGGTTAGTGTACTTCTGGTGGGTGTACACGCACGCACGCACGCACACACGCGAGCGAATGTGTGATAGATTAGAGAAGGGTGGAATAGGAGAGAGAGGAGAGGGAGTGGAGAGGGGGTGAGAGAGAGCAAGAGAGGAAGAGAGGGAGAGGAGAATAGGATAGATGGGAGGAGAGAGAGAGAAAGAGAGGAGAGAGAAGGTGGGAGAGAGAAGAGAGAGGAAGGGAGAGGAGTAGAGAGAGAAGGAGAGGGAGAGAAGAAGAAGGAAGGGAGAGAGACACAGGAGAATGGGGAGAGAGACATAAACAGAGACAGACGGATAAAAATAAAACGACAGAAGACGGGGTATTGAAAAAAGGGAGTGAAGGTGAGGAAGAGAGAGAGACAGATAGACAGACAGAGAGAACCAGTCATAGTAAGAGACAATAAAAAAAGAAACAAGAAAAA
The DNA here is from genome assembly GCF_003789085.1 of Penaeus vannamei. Classification (NCBI taxonomy): domain Eukaryota; kingdom Metazoa; phylum Arthropoda; class Malacostraca; order Decapoda; family Penaeidae; genus Penaeus; species Penaeus vannamei. The sequence continues at coordinate 44,945 of NW_020870366.1, forward strand.
GAAAGAGAAAAAAAACGAAAAAACTAAGAAAAGGGATCCCCCAAATCAAAATCAGA
>NW_020870366.1:57500-60000 GCF_003789085.1 Penaeus vannamei
GAAGAAGAGGCAGAATGGGAAGAGGAGAGAGGGAGTGGGGAAGAGGGAGAGGAGGGAGAGATAGAGAGGAGAAGAGGGAGAGAAGGAGTGGAGGAAGAGCGAGAGAGGGAGAAGAGGGAGAAAAGGAGTGGAGGAAGAGCGAGAGAGAAAGAGGGAGAAGAGGGAGAGAGAAGGAGTGGAGGAAGAGCGAGAGAGGAGGGAGAGAGAGGAGAAGAGAGAGAAGAAATCGAGAATAGAGGGAGAAGAGGAGAGAAGGAATCGAGAAGAGAGGGGAGGGAGAGAGGGGGGGGGGGGGGTTATAGGAACCGATGGGGTAGTTGACCCTCTGGGTAATGTCCACCACATGTGCCATGACGTAGAAACTGCGACATACACTTAATATGTAGGACTAGAACTTCTTTTTTTTACGTTTTCGTTAATTAATTAATTACTAATCTATAATTAGATTTCATTTGTATACTTATGTGGTTTCTGTGTGTTTGTGTATGTGTGTGTCTGTTTGTGTATGTGCGTGTTTGTGTGTGTGCGTGCCTGTTTGTTTGTGTGCGTGTTTGTTTGTATATGCGAATATCTTTTCTATATCTATTTTCTTTACCTTCTTATCACTGACCAAAAAGAAGAGAAGACAAAGAAAGAGAAAATATAACACAAGATAACACAATAAAACAAAAAGAAAACATAAAAAAACAAAAGAAAAAAAATATTCAGTTATACAAAAGCCCGCGGAATGCTTGCCAGAGGTCGCTTGATTAACCAATTAGATTCGCTTCTCCAATTAATCTTTTCCTCCATTCTCCGTTGATTTATTCCCACAACAACCGATCCGATGGACGATCGCAACAACAAGAACAAACAAAGAGCGAAAGACAAAATCACAAAAAGAAAAAGACAAAATACACGCAATTAACAACTTCAAATCGAAATATAGCAACATTAATAACAACAACAACAAATAAAACGATTATAATAACGAAAAAACAAGAATTACAATAAAAACAAAAATAATAAAAATAACCATAATCAAAACAAAATAACAACAATAAAAACAACCAAAAATAATCATAACTTAATCAAAACAACCAAAATAATCATACCTTAATCGAAAAAAAAAATAATAATCATAACTAAAAAAAAAAACAACAACAAAATCAACAACAACAACAACAAAACATCCCAACTTACACGGAAACAACAAGAAAAACAACAATCAACAACAACAACACCGCTCGCTTCCGCCATGATGACTGTGACGCGAATGTTCCAGAAGACCGATTAAAATGAGGGGGTGGAGGGGGGGGGAGGGGGAGGGGTATGGAGGAGGGAGAGAAGGAGGGGAGGGGGAGGGTATGAGGAGACAGGGAGGGAGGGGGGGATGACGGAGGGGGAGGGGGAGGTGAGGAGTGAGGGAGGGGGGGAGGGAGAGAGGGAGGGGAGAGGGGAGGGGTAGGGAGGGAGGAAGGGGAAGGGTTGAGGGAGTGAAGGAGGGAAGGGGAGGAAGTAAGGAGGGGGGGTGGGTTGAGGAGGGGAGGGGCGTATGGAGGGGGAAGGGGAGGGGTGAGGGAGGGAAGGGGGAAGGAGTGAGGGAGGGGAAGGGGTGGGAGGGATGAGGGATACCGATATGGAAATGAGGTAAAAAGAAGGGAAAAGAGAGGAGAAGGGGGGGGGAGGGTGAAGGGAGAAGAAGAAGGAAGGAGTAGAAGACGAAATGGATAAAGAAGAAAGGGGAAGAGAGGAGAAAAAGAGAGAAAATAAAAGCAAAGAGTGAGGAGAAGAGGAAGAGGACGGAGAGAAAACAGAGAGAGGGAAGAGAAGGAGAGAGAAGAGAAAGGGAAGAAGAGAGAGAAGAGAAAGAAGAAGAGAGAGAGGAAAAGTGAGAAAGAGAAGAAAAAGGAGCAAGAAAATAAAAAGGGAGAAAAAGAAGAAAAAAAGGGAAGTAAGGAAAAAGAAAACATAAAGAAGAAGTAAAAGAGAAGAAGAAGGAAAAAGAGGAGAAGAAGGACAGAAAGAGGAGAAGAAGGACAGAAAGAGGAGAAGAAGGGAAGAGAAGGAGGAGAGAGAAGAAGAGAGAAGAAAGAGGACAGAAGGACAGAAAGAGGAGAAGGAAGAAAGAGGGGAGAAGGAGGGAAAGAGAAGAAGGAGGAGAGGAAGACGGGGGATTCCAGCGAGCCTGCCCCAGCCAGCGGAGGTCGAAGGGGTCCAGTCACCATGATGCCGTGGTTTTTCCTCCTCTGTTTACACTCACCTGTGGCTCGTGTTGGTCTGGAAATATCTAGCTCGACTGTTCTCTGTCTGTCTGTCTGTCTGTCTGTGTCTGTGTGTCTGTCTTGTCTCTGTGTCTGTCTGTCTGTCTGTCTTATTCTGTCATTCCCTTTTCTTCTTTCTCTCTCTCTCTCTCTTTGTATCTCTTTCTGTCATTCTCTCTCTCTTTCTGTCTCTTTCTATCTTCTCTCTTCTCTCTCTCTCTCTCTCTCTCCTCTCTCTCTCTCTCTCTCTCTCTCTC
>NW_020870366.1:65000-72500 GCF_003789085.1 Penaeus vannamei
GTAAGAGAGAGAGAGAGGAGGAGAGGGGTTTAGAGACTGAACAAAAGTAGTTTTAAAAAAGACCAGGGGTCACCAAGGGAAGGGGAGGGCGGCCAGAAGGAGTGGGGAAGGGAGGTGGAGGGTGTGGGTGGGCGTGGGAGGGAGGGGGCAGTGTGAGTTATGCATAGAGATCAGACTTCTAGCAAGAACCAGAATGAGGGAGATTTTACGCAAGGAACACATGGAGAGGGGAAGGGGGGGAGGGGGAGAGGGGAGAGGAGAGATGTAAAGTGAGGGGAATGAACGTGAGAAAGCGATGACTGGAATGCATCATTGCAAGTTATTAAAATGAGGCAGGACTGATAGAAAGGATTGAGAATTCACAATAAAATGAGGAAAAGGGATAGGGAAATATAATAATTAGAGAAATAAGTGATGGAAAGAATAAGGGAGAGAGAGAGAGGAGGACAAAAATCAAGCGGAAGTGATTAAAGCTAATGAATAGACGATAAAGAATGAAACGAAAAAAAAGATAGAAATGAGGAGCGAAGATGATAAAGAATAAAGAAAAAAAATAGAAATGAGAGGAGAGAGCGATAGAAAAATATATATCAAAATACGTTATACTGGTAAGGTAAGCGTGTGAGAGAATAAAACAGATTATACAATAAGTGGATGGAAGAAAAGAAGCTAAATGAGAGAAGTAGCGTAGGAGAAATAAACGGGGGAGGAAGAGGCTAGAAATACGTAAGGAGAAACATGTAAAGTAAAATGAAGAGGAATAAGAATAAATGAATAAAAACGGAAAAGAAAAAGAAAAAAAAAAAAGAAAACAAAAGACAAAAACAATAGAAATAGGACAAGAAAAGCCGAGACGAAAGGAGAGAAAGAGACAGAGGAAAAGAAAAACTCAAGAAATAAATAAAAAACATATAAAGAGGAAGAAGAAAAGGAAGAAAGGAAGAAAAAGAGGAAGAAGAAGGAGATGGAGGACAAAAAGGAAGAAAGAGAGGGAGAAGAAAATGAAGAAAAAGAGGAAGAAGAAGGAGATGGAAGACAAAAAAAAGAAGAACAATGTTGATGAGAGAGACGCATATCACGCTGACGTCACATGTAATGTGTGTCCAGCGCATTTCATGAAGCATTTTGAAGGTCATGCGCGGGAGGGAGGGGTGGGGTGGGGTGCGTGGTGGGGGGGGTAAACGGGTAATCGTGGAGGTATTGGTATGGAGTGAGTAGGAGATGCGTGGAGGGGTGGGGGGGGGTATTAGGGTATGGAGTGAGTAGGAGATGCGTGGAGGGGTGGGGGGGGGGTATTGGGGTATGAGGTGGTGTGAAGTATTGGTATGGAGTGGATTAGAGATGCGTGGAAGAGTGGGGGGGCGGTTATTGGGCATGAGGTGGGTGTGAGGTATTGGTATGGAGTGGGGAGATGCGTGGAAGGTGGTGGTGTGGGGGGTATTGGGGTATGAGGCTGGGTGTGAGTATTGGTATGGAGTGGATGTGAGCTGGTGGAGGTGTGGGTGGGGGGTTTCGGGTATGAGGTGGGTGAGGTAGGTATGAGGTGGTAGGAGATATGTGGAGTGTGTGGGGTATTAGGGTATGAGATATTGGTATGAAGTGGGTAGGAGTAGTCGGGGAAGGGGATATTAAGGTATGAGGTACGTAGGAGAAGCGTGGAAGGTGGGTATTAGGGTATCCGCTGGGAAGGGGGAGATTATGGACGGTATTAGGGGGTATAAGCCAGGTAGGGATAGCGTGGTATTAGTATCTGGTATTGATAGAAGGAGGGTATAAGGTATTGGTTGGGGGGTATCAAGAGTAATGAGGAGGGGGGGGGGGGCTAGCTAGGGTATCGGATGGGTACGTGGTAGGGGGTACTGTTAGCAGGAAGACAAGGTATTGTTATGGAGGGTGGGGGGGGGGTAGGGGCGGTAGGGGGTAGTGAGGGTATAGGGTGGGTATGTGGGTAGGTGGGTTAGGTGGGTAGGTGGGTAGGTGGGTAACGGGTGGGTAGCGATGTGGGGTATTCGTTAAGAGACTTCCTTCTTATGCGTAACAAGGTATTTGAAGGAAGAAGTGTAAGAGAGAGAGAGAGAGAGAGAGAGAGAGAGAGAGAGAGAGAGAGAGAGAGAGAGAGAGAGAGAGAAAGATAAATAGGTTTATCTTGGTGGAATAAGAGAGATTAGAAGAAATAGCTGAAGAAAAGGAGACAAATATGAAGAAGAAGAAGAAGAAGACAAAGAAGAAGAAGATGATGAAGAAGAATGATAATGGAGGAGGAGGAGGAGGAGGAGGAAAGTATACAAATAAAAGGAAAAGAAAAAAGGAAAAAGAAAAAGAAGAGGAGGAAGTGAGAAGAAGAAAAGAAGGAAAAAATACACGACCAAAAAATTATATTCAAGAAAATAATAGGAAGGGAAATATATGAAGAGGAAAAAGATAAAAAAATGAAAAAAAATGAGAAAAAGAGAAAAGAAGGGGAAAATGGGAGAAAATAGAGAGCAAAGAAACGGTAAGAAATAGAGAAGAGATTGAGGAGCATATGGAGAAAGAAGTGGAAATGAAGAAAATTGAGATATAGAATAGAAGAAAAAATAGTAAAAAGATTTTAAAAAAAGGAACAGAAAGAGGAAGAAGAAGAGTAAGAAGATGGGGACGAAGAAGAAGACTAAGAGGAGGAGGAGGCAGAAAATAATTATGATAATGATAGTAAATAATGGTAATATGATAAAATGATAATGAAAAAGTGAAACGATTGAAAGAAATTACTCGGATAATGAGATAAGAATAGGAAGAATAAGGTAATATAAGAAGAAACTAATAATACACAGAAGAGGTGATCGGGATATAGGAAATAGAAAAATAATAATTAAGGAAGAAGTAAGTATATAGTGAATAAATAAGTGAAGAAAAAAGAAAAAGATGATAAATAGCATTAAGAAGAGAAGTGAAAAAAGTGTGAATAGGTGAATAAAAACATAAAAGGTAAAACAAAGATGCTAAAGACTACAAGATGTAGAAGAAGGAAAGGAGACCTATCCCTCTCAATCGCCTCTCCCTGTCTCTTATCTTTCGCCTCCCCCGCCCGCATACCTCCGATCTCCTCTCAGCTCCAACTCTCCTCCATATCAGCCCACTCCACTCTCAAAGAAACCTAGCGTCCCTGTACGTCCATCTAGTCGCCCTACCCTTCATTAAGAGTTCTCCTCGTTCCTAAGCAATAGCGTCTCGCTTCCCCAGTTCCCTGCCAATCTCTCCAATCACCCCTAATGCCTCCCTCCAAGTCCTTACTTTCCCTTCCCTCTCCCCGCAACCCCCAATCCTCCTCTTGATCCCGACATCGCTTCCATTCCCCAACGCCCCACTCCAACCCCGGGTGGATCCCGCATATCCCTCGTGGTATCCCCATCCACCATCCCGACCCCCATCTCCTTATCAGCTGGTTTCCACCTCTCCACCCCCTCTCCATCGTCCTTCGGCATTGTGCCCACGCGCCAGGGCCCTCGAACCAGTGGCCTGATTCTCTGTTGTGCAACACTTTTCTCATACAGAAATACATGAGGCAAGAACTAGTTACTGGTGAGCAGAACCCAAACCAGTTCTCATGAGCTCTCGTCCGTCTACTGTGCTACCGCCAACTATTCCTCCTTCCACCCTCAAACTCCCTCTCACTCAATCCATCCCCACTATCCCACGCCTTTCCGTTTCTTGAAATTACTGTCTGATCTAATTCTCCCACAGCACGATCCTCCTAGCCACCTATGCTCCGTATCCATCGCCCATCCTCCCGTCTATCTGATGCTTAACCTCCACACTTACCCCTCTCCTCCCCCGAAACGACCTCTCACTCTCGCACCTCTTCGATCTACTTAGCTGCAATCCCCATATTTACACCTCCTCCACCCCACTACTACTTCCACTATCTACTTCCTCACCCCTCACCCCTCACCCACTCGATCTGACTGATGCTATACCGCCACGACACCACCTCCTCACCTTTCCATCCCCGTTACGTACTGGTTGCTAACCCCACCATCTCACCCATCACACTCCCTCACTACCCCCCACCCACCATCCCCCAACTTCAATTCCATCCACCACCCTGATCTATCTGGCTGCTAAACCTCACACACCCCCTCGAGCGTCCGCACCCGCAGCCCTCTCGGAACCGTACATGGCGAACTTGGTATGGTTGAGGCAACCCAACCAGGTCTCTGAGGCGCTCTCGTCCGTCTACTGCTGCTAACCCCACTATCCCCCCTCCAACCCTCACCCCACCCATCCCCAATCCCCATCCCGTCTCTTTGATGCTAACCCCACAATCCCACCCACACCCCCACTCCATCCATCCCACCCCCGCTACTGCTTGCTAACCAACTATCCCCACCCACCCCCACCCTCTCACCTCCACCCCCGTCTACTGATGCCTAACCCCCTCAGCCCCACCCACACCCTCACCCCCACACCCTCAGCCCCACCCCCACCCCGTCACTGCCTAACCCCACCCCCCACCCACACCCCACTTTCCTGTCTTACTGCTGCCGCGCCCACTACACCCCCACCCCCACTCCATCCATCCCCACCCCCGTCTACTGCTGCTAACCCCACACACCCCCACCCACACCCCCATTCGCTGCTAACCCACACACACCCTCACACCCACCCACCCCCCACCTCCACCCCGTCTACTGCTCCTAACCCCACACACCCCTCAGCCCTACCCCTCAGCCCCACCCCCACCACCGTCTACTGATGCTAACCCCACTCCTCCACCCCTCACCCCCCCCCACCTCCTGAGACGCACCGAACTTCGCTGGTAATTCCCACGAGGAGTTGTCATAGGATGGCGTAGCTTGGGATTTATTTATCTATTCATTTTTATTTATTTATTTTTATTTATTATTATTGTTATTATTTATTTTGTTTGCCTTTTCGGACTTTTTTTTTTTAGATGGCGTATCTGGGATTTTTTTTTTATTAATTTTTTCTTTTTTTCTTTCTTTCTTTTTTTTCTTTTTTTCTTATTACTTTATTGGATTTTTGCGTGCGATTGGCGTGTGGTTTTATGTACGTGGATGTTCGTGTTTATGGTTATGTGTATATGTGTAGGGATGTTGCGGTGTGTGTGTGTGTGTTTGGAGGTGGGGATGAGGGGGTATGTGTATGATATGTGATTGTGTTTTCAAACATACACACGCGGATGCACATACAGCCACACACAAACAAACAAGCACAGGTACACACACACACACACACACACACACACACACACACACACACACACACACACACAACACACAACACACACACACACACACACACACACACACAACACACACACACACACACACACACACATACACATAACAAACAAATAAACGAAAAAAAATCAAGCACACGCACAAGCAAATAAATACACACACATACACATATCACAAATACGTACACAGACACACACCTTAACCAGTTTCCAAATACACACCAGAGTGAATCAGGAAAAAGAAAAAAAAATATGAAAGTGCAAGAACACAAGTCTTTAAGGTTTATTTTCGTATCACCATTAAAAAAAAAAAAAAAAAAAAAAAAAAAAAAAAAAAACAGAAAAAAGATATATAAACCACCTTGTACTTTTCCATTGAGTTTATAGAGAGAAACAAGGTTCTTGGAGCGTCCTTCAGATGACAAGGCAAGAGCCAAGGCGCAAACATGATTGAGCTTAACTGTCGTCTGTAAAAAGTCTTACCTCATTCTTAACAGAGTGTGGAAACGTGAAACTCTAGGAAGGCTGGGTGTATTTTCGTCGACTTGTTCTTGGGTATTCTTTCTTTTCCTTTTTCTTTTTCTTTTTTAATTTTCTTGGTGTGTGTTTGTTCTTTGTCTTTTTTAGTGTTTCATTGGTTTTATTTCATTTTATTTCGTTTTGTTTTCCATCTCTCTTTCTCTCTCTCTCTCTCTCTCCTCATATATGTATATATATATATATATATATATATATATATATATATTATATATATATATATATATATATATATATATATATATATATATATATATATATATATATATATATATATATATATATATATATATATATATATATATATATATATTATATATATATATATATATATAATATATTATATATATATATCATACATACATATATAATATATATATATATATATATATATATATATATAATATATAATATATTAATATATATATATATATATATATATTATATATGTATATATCTTTACCAATCTATATATCTAGCTATCTCTATATCTTCCCCTTTCTTCTTCTCTCTTTGGCATTTCAGTATCTTTCCCATTCTTCTCAACATTATTATATATTGCTCTACCATCATTAATATGATAATCATCACCATATTGATCGTGATATTCTGAAGAAGAATATTGTCATAATAGATCACTGCACATCATTTACCATATACACCAAGTTAATTTCCTTCACAATGCAAATTCTTAATAAGGAATATTACTTGCCAAGAGACAGAGCATTGCAGAACACTTTCGCAAAAAGCAAGTCAAACGATTTCAAAAGACATAATGCGGGTTAATACGTATGTATAATTTTCAGATTAATTTGGCAATCTTGGCGATGCATGTATGATAATGTAAACATTATGTGCATTTAGAAATACAAAAAAATTAAAACGCAATTATTTCTCAACATACGCACGTAAAGAACTTTCACACACACATATGATTTGGAAAAATGTATAATCTTTATCTTAAAAAATATATAAAAATGTATACACACGAACATATTTGCAACTACACAAACCGACTAACACATACACTTAAAAAGACACAGATGCAATGAACATACGCATATATTCACATACTCGTCCTTATCAACATATTCCTCAACCATAGAGGACATAGAAAACTTTACATACAGAAAACAGATAAGTGAATAGATATTAATTAAACCCAAAGGATGAGACGTATTAATGGTTCATATACGAAAGAGGGATATTATGTGCTATTCAGTTGTGGCAAAAGTTGAAGATTTATGAATGGAGATGAATAATTACGCAAAGAGAGGGATGTGACAGAATTTAATCTTAATTAACATTGTATTAATAATTCAACTTCAACACACACTCACAGACACACGTGCACACATAAATGCACACATGTACACACACACACACACAACACACACACACACACACACACACACACACACCACACATCACACACACACACACACACACACACACACACACACGCACACACACACACACGCACACACACACACACACACACACACGCGCGCGCGCGCCGCGCGTCTGTCAGGATCCTGCAACTCCGTCATCCTATGCAATTGGTCCTCCCTACGCGACAAAACCCTTCCTTCCATCCTCACCTTTACCTTAACCTCATCCTTACCTTTCCCCCTCTTTCCCCTCTATCCACCCTCCTACCCCTACCTCCCATCCTTACTTCCTCCTTCCCTGACCTCTTTCCCCTTCCCCACATCCTTTTC
>NW_020870366.1:85481-112981 GCF_003789085.1 Penaeus vannamei
GATGAAAAAAAGAGAAAGACAGAGGGAAAGAAATTAGCGAGAAGGAAATGAAGAAACTTAGGAGAGAGCGTGTAAGAAAATGAGCTTTCAACTTAGGCTAAATTCAGTTATCATACTGTTGGGCATACATTACAATAAAACCGGATATAAATGACAATAGCGCCCAGAAAGAAACAGCATTAAGTTATAGATAAAAAGGATAAGCAAGATATGAATAAGAATGTATAAAACAAGTAATGTAGATAAAACAAATATAAACACACAATAACCGTAAGTGAAAAGCAAGAAGATTTAAATAAAATAATTTAATCTGAAATATGAAAACACGGAGAGATACTCTGAACTTCTCCGAAAAAATACCGCGAAAAACCGTATAATAATCGGCCAATACCGCGACCCCCCCCCCACACACACGCCGCTGGATCACGTGTTTTGGGACAGAGAGAGAGGAAGAGGAGCGAGAGGGAAAAGGGGAGGGAGGGAGGGAGAGAGAGAGAGAGAGAAGGGGTGGGGATGGATGGACTGGCAGGGATGGAGATGGAGGAGCGGAGGGGAAGGAGGGAGGGTAGGGAGGGAGGGAGGAGGGAGGCGAAGGAGGGAGAGAGAGGAGAGAGAGGAGAAGAGAGAGAGAGAGAGAGAGAGAGAGAGAGAGAGAGCTGAGAGAGAGAGAAGAGGGATAAGAGGAGAGAGAGAGAGACAGACAGACAGAATACAGAGACAGACAGACCAAGGGACAGGACAGACAGAGACGGGACAGAAGACAGAGACAGAGAGCACGAGAGAAAAACAAAGAGAGCAAGAGCGCGGAGAACAGAGGACGAGGAGGAGAGAGCGCAAGAAGGAAGATGATGTGTTGTGTGATGACCTCAGGCAATTCTCAGAACCCAGATATCCGTGTTCCTGGGCGACAAGCCGACATTCAACAAGCATAACCATAGTGACTTTGAGATGATCCACGATGGGGTTTCCGCCGTGTGGTGCAACTCGGTGTCATATTGTTTTGTCTCTCTGCTTATTTCTGGTTTTCCTATTATTCTTTTTTTTTCACTCTCTTTCTGACTCGGTCTGTATCTGGCTCTGTCTTTGGTTCTGCCTGTCTCTGGCCTCTGGTGTCTGTCATATATCTTTCTCTATCTCCTAACACTGTCTCTTGCTATGCTCTCATCTCTTCTCTCTTTCTCTCTCCTCTCTCTCTCTCTCTCTCTCTCTCTGCCTTCCTCTCTCTCTCTGCTAACGCGCTCGTCTCTTCTCTCTCTCTCTCCTACCTCTCTCAATCGTTCCTCACCGCGGAGACTCGGCGGATCCTCGCGGTCCCCGTGATCAGTCGAGCTCGCTGCTCTAACCGCTATACCTCCACCGGCACTTTGTCGTTTCCTCTTCTTGTTTCCACCCGCAGCCTGTCGCCCTTCCTTCCGGAGCCTGCGACCTCTCCCAGCCCCGTGGGCCCGTCACTAGTTGCCCTCCTCCTCCCGGCTCGCAGCGTGTACCCTCAGACCATTCTTCCGGCTCGTTCCCTTCTTCTCTCATGTCTGTCTCTCTCCCTCGTCCTACTCGTCGCCTCGGCCAATGTGCCGTCCTCGCTCGTCTGCTCTCTTTTACTCCAGTCTTCGATCCGTCTCATTTTCTTTTACTCTATACGACCGTCTATGGTGAGCTACTTCGCCTCTGTTCTATCTATCACTCGTACACATTCCGCTCCCTCGGTTCTTCCTCCGCCTTTATTCTCGTCCGTGTATCGGTGATCCTCGATCTCCACCCACCCCTACTCGCTGCGCCTCGTGTCCCTCTCGCCCCATCACCTATGGAGATGCACGGTGAATCTTGACGTCATGGTCGCTCTCCTCCACTCCCACCCTCCGTCATGTTCTCTTTCTCATAACTGTCTACCTATCTATCATTATCAATCTATCTACCTATCTATCTATCTATTATTGTTTATCTTTCCCATGTCTTTTGCCCACAGACAAAAACACACAAGCAAAGGATACCAGACAACAGCCTCTGCTTATGATCAACTCATCTTATCTATCGAGAATTGAAGGAAATGAACATGTGATGAGTTACTTAGAAGAAGGAAAAGACAAGCAACGTCTTGTGTTATGATTTCTTGGTTGGAATTATAAGGAAATTCGTGTTTTTTTTCCTGGTTCGGTTGGTATCTGTGTGTTTGTTTTGGGAATGTTGTTATTATTATTATGTTATGTTATGAGGAGTATTGTTTATCATATGTACCTTGTTTATTATTATCATCTGGGTTTCTGTATGTTTGTTTTGTGATTGTGTTATTATCATTATGTATTGTTTATCATCTGTACCTTGTTTATTATCATTCTCGGTATCATTCTCATTATCATCATTACCACCATTACTATGATCATTATCATCATTATCAACATTGCATTTATTTCACACAGAAATAGCGTACACACATGCCTATTCGCCCATAGTGTATAATATCTATCTACCATCTATCTACTATCTATCTATTATCTATCTATCTATCTATCTATCTATCTATCTATCTATCTATCTATCTATCCTATCTATCTATCTATCTATCTATCTATCTATCTATCTATCTATCTATCTATCTATCTATCTATCTATCTATCTATTCTCTATCTATCTGTCTGTCTGTCTGTCTTTCTATCTATCTATCTATCTATCTATCTATCTATCTATCTATCTATCTATCAATCTATCTATCTATCTATCTATCTATCTATCTATCTATCTATCTATCTATCTGTCTGTCTGTCTATCTATCTATCTATCTATAATATCTATCCATATATCTATCTATCTTTCCTATCTATCTATCTATCCTATCTATCTATCTATCTATCCATCCATCTATCCATCCATCCATCCATCTATCATCCATCCATCCATCCATCCATCATCCATCCCATCTATCCATCCATCCATCCATCCATCCATCTATCTATCTATCTACCTAACCACAATCCTGAGAACGAGAGACAAACGACCCTTTCATAACCACAACAAGTACAACCCAAACAACGACATCAAGCACATGGTCACTTCCATGTAAACATAAACATGACTCTCCGATGGGCATGGAAGTTGCCACCGCCTTGACCGTGTCCGATGACGCAATACTTGGCCGCATGACGGAACTGTGTCTCCACGGCGCTGCGTTGCGTGTGGAAGGAAGAGGAGGAGGAGGGGGGAGGAAGGAGGAAGGAGGAATGGAGGATGGGGGAGGGGGGGAAAGGGAGAGGAGGTGGTTTGGGAGGGGTAGGAGGGGGAGGATGGGGATGGGGAAAAGCAGGAGGAGGGGAGGAGGAGGAGGTGGTTTGGGAGGGGGAGGGGGAAGGGGAGGTGGTTTGGAGAGGGGGAGGGGGAGGAAAGGAAGAGCGGAAGTAGGATATAGGAGGTGTGGGGAGGAGTAGGAAGTAGGAAGAGGGGGAAAGAGGTGGACGAGGAGTAGAGGGAAGAGGAAGAAGGGGAAGTGGAGGAGGAGGTAGGAGTAGGAGGTAGGTGGAGGGAGAAGAGAGGAGGAGGAGAGGTGAGAGTAGGAGGGTATGGCGGAAGTAGATGGGAAGAAGAGAGATGATGAACGAGGAAAAAGGAGATTAGGATGAAAAGGCGAGGAACGAAGAAAGAGGAAGGAAGAGAGTAGAAGAGAACTAGAGGAGAGGAAGGAGAAGGAGGCGATGGATAAGATAATGAGGAGATGAAAGAGAAGGACAAGAAGAAGAAATGAAAGAAAGGAAAATAAGGAGGAGGATGAACAAGAGCAACTGAGGAATGGAAGATAAGAGGAAGACATCCCGGAAACAAAGCGTAGAGAAAGAGAGAGAAAAAAAAGAAGAAAAAAAAATGAATCTAACAATACCTCACATCCCCCCACCCCCAACCCCCCATCCCGCTCAAAAAAAAAGATAAAAAAAGTAAAAAGAAGAAAAAGAGAGAGAGAGAGAGAGAGAAAAATGATAATAACGAAGGCCACCCGGTTGATATCATACGTGCGTGTGTTAGTTATATGAGGAAGCAGAAACACAGGGTCACAGGCATACGACTGTGTTATCAACTGTTAAGACATACAAGTGGGTAATCGTGCCTATCTGGCGGAAGTGATGCAGGGTGGGATTTATCTCCTTGGTCGAAGGAAGTGGATTAGGCAGAGAGAAAGAGAGAGAGAAAGAGAGAGAGAGGGGAGGGAGGGAGGGAGAGGGGGGAGGGGAGGGGGAGGAGGGGAGGGAGGGAGGAGAGGGAGGAGAGGAGGGAAAGAGGGAGAGAGAGAGGGGGGGGGGATGAGAGAAAAGAGACATTTAGAAGCAAGAAAAAAATATAGATTTGAAATGCATAATATAATTCACGCAAAAGAAAAATATTGAAGAAAGGAAACAAAAGAAACAAATAAGAGTAGACGACAGACAAACAAACAAACAAACAAAAAACAAAAAAATCAACCAACCAAACCAAAAAAAACAACGAATAAACAAGACACAAAACACATTATCAAAAGATTTTTTTTTTTTTTTTTTTTTTAAGACCAACGAAAAACAAAGATCTTCACGACAACTCCTTCAAGACGAGTCCTTCCGACTGTCAAGAAAGTTCATCGGAAATCCTGGGTTGCACATCCTTTGCAATTGCAGAGTGAAACACGAAACTTTCCTGTCCTGTCTTATCTAGGTGGTGTGTGACTGGCGAATATCACGTGAGTAAATAGGGGTCCAGAGCAACATAGTGGGGAGAGATAGAAAGATAGAGAGGGAGGAAGGGAAGGAGGGAAGAGAGAGAGAGAGAAGGGAAGGAGATAGAGAGAGAGAGTGAGAGTGAGAGTGAGAGTGAGAGTGAGAGTGAAGAGTGAGAGTGAGAGTGAGAGAGAGAGAGAGAGAGAGAGAGAGAGAGAGAGAGAGAGAGAGAGAAGAGAGAGAGAGAGAGAGAGAGAGAGAGAGAGAGAGAGAGAGAGAGAGAGAAAAAAAGAAAGAGAGCAAGAAAAGAAAAAGCGAAAATAAAATGAGCAAAAAAAAAAAAAAAAAAAACGAACATATAAAAAGAAAGAAAAACAAAAAAAAAAAACATCCCCCCATCTTCTCACAAAACCCCCATAAGGACAAAAAACCTCCCTTTAAAATAACAAACCAACCCCGCCAAACAACGCAGTTACAATTAGCGACGGCGAACGGCTGCAAGAAACTGTCTTCCTTTGCAACTTCGAGTCTCGAGATTTGCAACCGAGAACTGAGTCAAGTTCTGTGTTGCAAGGAACATCGCAGTTCAACTTAGCTATTTGAGATAATTGCCTAGAAAGTTATTTGACGTTCTCGTTGCCTAACAAGAGAGGGAGAAAGGGAGACAATCTTGCAAATGGATATGGATCCTGTGCAAGGGAGGGGAGGAAGGGAAGGGGAAAGGGAATGGGGAAGGAATGAGAAAAAAGAGAGAAATGGGTAAATAAAAATGGGAAGGGAATGGGGAAAGTATAGAAAGAGGGTGAAATGGGTAAATAAAATGGAAAGGGAAAGGGAAAGGGGAAGGATAGAAAGAGGGTGAAATGGGTAAATAAAATGGGAAGGGAAAGGGAAAGGGGAAGAGAAAGAGGGAGAAATGGGTAAATAAAATGGGAAGGGAAAGGGAAGGGAAAGATAACAGAACGAGGTGAAAGGGTAAATAAACATGGAAAGGAGAAGGGGGTAAAAGGAAACGGGAGGAAGAGGGTGAAATGAGTAAATGGAAAGTAGCAAAAATGGTAGCAAAAATGGGAAGGGAAAGGGGAAAAGGAGAATGGGGAAGTATAGGAAGAGGGTGAAATGGATAAACAAAACAGGGGAAGGGGGAGAGGAAAAATGGGGAAAAGTATAGAATAGGTGAATGGTAAATAAAATGGAGAAGGGGAAGGGGGGGGGACTGGGGAAAGTATAGAGAGGTGAAAAATGGGTAATAAAATGGGAAGAAGGAAGAGGGAGGAAAAGAAACTGAAGAAGAAATAATAAAAATGGGGGAAGGGAAGAGGGAATAGGAATAGGGAAATGGTAGGTATAGAAGAGGGTGAAATGGGTAAAGAAAAAATGGGAGGGAAAGGGGAAAGGAGATAATGGGGAAAGTATAGAAAGAGGTGAATGGGTAAACAATGAAAGGCAAAGGGAAGTGAATAGAGAGTAGAACAAAGGGTGAAAATACGTGGAATGGTAAATTGGGTAAAGAATGAGAGAGATAAAGTGAAAGGTATAGAAAGAGAGTGAAATAAGGTAAAAAAAGTAAAGAAAATGGAAAGGTAAAGAATAAAAATGGGAAAGTATGAAAGAACATGAAATATATATATAAGTAATGGATAAAAAAATGAATAAAGGGGAAAGGATAAGACTTCAGAAAGGAGAAGAAGTAGATAGAAGTGTAGAGAGAATATATAATGGGTATGTGACGAGGAAATAGAATAGAGAAGCGATGTCACAAAGTCAGCTTGTAAATATCACTAAAAATATAACAAAAAAAGCTTTGACGTAAAAAGACTAACACATAGATCCTCGCAGTTATACGACACCAAAATAGTTAACAACAAAACACACTCAAGCCCAACAAAGAGACATGTTAATGGTTGATACGCAATTATAGAGATAGAGTGAAAATAACGGAATTAAAAAAACACGTAATACATCAAAGCAATGATTATTGTGATGATAAATAACTACGTCAATCAATCAGAAGGAGAGCGAGAGAGAGAGAGAGAGAGAGAGAGAGAGAGAGAGAGAGAGAGAGAGACGAGAGAGGAAGAGTAGAGAAGAGAGAAGAGAGAGAGAGAGAGAGAGAGAGAGAGAGAGAGAGGAGAGGAAGGAGAGAGAGAGAGAGAGAGAGAGAGAGAGAGAGAGAAAGAGAGAGGAGAGAGAGATGAGACCGATATAGATAGATAGATAGATAGATAGATAGAGAGAGAGAGAGAGAGAGAGAGAGAGAGAGAGAGAGAGAGAGAGAGAGAGAGAGAAGAGAGAGAGAGAGAGAGAGAGAGAGAGAGAGAGAAGAGAGGAAGAGAGAGAAGAGATAGATGATAGATAGATAGAAGAGAGAGAGAAAAAATAAGTAAGAACATTCTAGAACACCACAAGCAACGGAAGCAAGCAGAAGCACACGTGATCTTGGACCTGGTACCCTCCCAGTGCAAGTGTACCTTCGTAATCTCTCGTGTTCTTTGGACCTTGGTATTCAGCGCGGAGGTAAGCCATCTATCTATCTCTCTCTTGCGTATTGTGTAACCATACAGAAGGAAGGAAATGTAATAACTTTTCTTGGTATCTTGGGTCTTGTCCCTCTTTTTTTCTTTTTTTTAAAGAGAGGGAGAAAGGGATCGTCTAGGTACCTGGGTATCATGAGACGTCGTCATCGTGGTATCATCTCCGTGGGTGTTGTGGCTTGTTTTTTGTTGTGTGTTGTTGGAGGAAGATATGAATGTGATATCTTTTATGTTGAGTTCCTGGTATTTGTATCTGGTACGTGGGGGTCTCACGGTGGTATCATGTTTAGGCGCCATCGAGAGGCTGCCGTTCGGTAATTGGGGTCAAGAAACACGTGTCTACGAGCTGTTGTTTACGAGGAAGATCTGGGAAGGTTGCTTAAGTAAAACGGCTGAACTTTATACTTGTCTCACGTCGCCAGGAAACACGTGTGGTCTCTGTAAATGCATTATTAAAAGCCCGGCAGCGTTATGACATAACGATTAGTACCTCAAATGCATAATAACAACGTAAATACGTATCTTGGTGATTTATACAGACGGACGTAATCGCAAAGGCACGGGATGATTCACAAAGCGTGTCCACCGATTGTGAAATTCCGCTGTTGTTTTCCTCTGACTGCGCCTACGCCTACCTACGACCTCTGTCCTCGCTAACCTGCAAACAATCCTGACCTCGTGTGGGGGGGGGGGGGGGGGTTATCAGGACGCTTTGGTCAGCAATTGAGACATCGACAGTACCCTCACCACCCCCATGTATTCCAAGACCAAAATTTGCTCTTCGACTTTGAGAAAAACAACAACTTAAAACCCCAACTATCTGGAAATTCAAAAAAATAATAATGATAATAAAAAATAAATGAATTGATAGATATAAATGAATAAATAAATAAAATAAATGAAAAATCTTTATGGGAGGAAAAAAAAAGACAAAACCCCATCTGGAAATTCCCTAAAACAACAACACCAACAAAAATAAGTGAGAAATTATCATGAACCAGAATGTATGGGATGAAGCGCCCTCCTAATCATCCCTCTCTATCTTATCGCAGAGTGACAAAGGGCGTGATAAGAGCGGCGTCATGGAGCTTGTGACGGCTCGGAAAGGTACCAGGGGCGGCGGGAGGGACTCACTGTGACTAAGTAAATTCTTGCGGTTTGGGGAATTCACGCTGGCCGGGCACAATGGTACTTGGTACTGCCTTATCGTGACGAGGCTGATGAGGCGGTTCAGCGATACCCGTTGCATAATGACTGAGTCTTGCTTCTATCACGATAAGGTAAACAGTCACGGTGGGTAACAGCATGGCAAAATGCAATTTTTTAACCATGACAACATTTTTTTTTCAATCTCTCTCTCTCTATCTATCTGATTGTCTGTCTATCTCTCTCTCACTCTCTCTCTCTCCCTATCTCTCTAGCTTTCTCCCTCTCTCTTTCTCTCTCTCCCTCTCTCTAACTCTCACTCTCTTACTCTCATTATCACTATTATTCTCTCTCTCTCTCTCTCTCTCTTCTCTCTCTCTCTCTCTCTCTTCTCTCTCTCTCTCTCTCTCTCTCTCTCTCTCTCTCCTCTCTCTCTCTCTCTCTTTCCTCTCTCTCTCCTTTCACCCTAACTCTTACTCTCTTACTATCACTATCACTATTACTCTCTCTCTCTCTCTCTCTCTCTCTCTCTCTCTCTCTCTCCTCTCTCTCTCTCTCTCTCTCTCTCTCTCTCTCCTCTCTCTCTCTCTCTCTCTCTCTCTCTCTCTCCTCTCTCTCTCTCTCTCTCTCTCTCTCTCCTCTTCCTCTCTCTCCTCTTTCTCTTTCTCTCCCTAGTAACCAAGACCACGGGGCCTCAGACCAGCACGCAAGCCACTCACAGGCAAATTCTCAAAGACACCGCTCCATACAGACACATACAATGACTGGCAATCATCTTTTGTGTTTCCACTGGCTTTCGCATGCAAGTCTCCCGGATAGTTATTTTCGTGTTTTTGCAAACTCTTGAAGTACAAAGTGATTTTGCTTTATGAAGAGATCACTAAAACGCAAATAGAAAAGAAGAAAGGAAAAAAAATGTATTTCGTCCTTCCTCTTATAACAAATGTCTTCTGAAGATATTTTTTTCTTTGCCTTCTCATCAAAGTACAAAGTAATTTTGCTTTATAGAGAGATCATTAAAACGCAAAAAATATATATATATACGTATATATTGCATGTTCCCCTGACTCCGAAAACAAGTAAATCTCTTGAAGATTTTTTTTTTCATCTTGTCGACTCATCAAATTACAAAGTGACTTTGCTCTATAAAGAGATCAGTAAAAAAGAAATAATGATAATAGAAAAATAAATAAATGAATAATTAGATAAATAGATAAATAGAAATAGTTATGAGTTATTTTTTTTAACTTACTCATCAACTTACAAACTGATTTCACTTTATATAGAACTCAATAAAAAAGTAGATCAGTAAAACAAACAAACAAACAAAAAAGTATATTCCCATCCCCCGCAAACAAACACGTAAGTTGCCTTCTCTTCAGTAAAATCCAGTTCGTTCATAGTCTAAAGTGTAAAGTTTGATAGACCGGAGGGTCGTGATTCACTGATAAGGCATAAGTGAATCGCCCTTGTTGATGTCCAAGCTGTTCTCTTCGTAATGCGCATGTCACATTCGCTATTGTTATTACGTATGTTGTTCTCTTGCTCTAAAGAAAGGGGGAGAAATGGTCTTAGATTTAAAAAAAGAAAAAGAAAAGAAAAAAAAAGAGAGGTTGTAATGATGTCTCTTACTTTGTTTTTCGTTTTAGGGTTCCTGTGTTTTGTTAGTTTTCTTCTGTTTCTTTCTTCTTCTCTTTTGTCCTTCTCTTTCTTTCTCTGTCTCTCTCTCTCCCTCTTTCTCTTCTCTCTCTTTCTCTCCTCTCTCTCTCTCTCTCTCTCTCTCTCTCTCTCTCTCTCTCTCTCTCTCTCTCTCTCTCTCTCTCTCTCTCTCTCTCTCTCTCTCTCTCTCTCTCTCTCTCTCTCTCTCTCTCTCTCTCTCTCTCTCTCTCTCTCTCTCTCGTCTCTCTCTCTCTCTCTCTCCCTTTCCCTCCCTCCCTCCCTTTCCCATCCCTCCCTCCCCCTCCCTCCCTCCCTCCTCCCTCCCTCCCTCCTCCTCCTCCCTCCCTCTCCCCTCTCTCTCCACCGACCCACGCTCCCCGCCTGCCCCCCCACCCCACCCCCCACCCCCCAACCCCCTCCCAGCTCGCTCCCTCTACCATGGCGTAACTCCCAGAAAATCCCCGAGCGAGCAGTGCCGGGCGAACCCTGAGATAAGACGGGGGGGGGGGGGATTTCGCCGAAGATGCCACGGGGGGGGGGAGGAGGGTTGGGGGGGCGAGAGCATTTCCTGACGCCACGCGGAGGGTAGTACAAAGGGGGGCGGGGGTAGGGGGTGAGGGGAAGGATGGATGGAGGGGGTGGATTGGGGAGGGGGGATTTGGGGCGGGGGTGAATTGGGAGGGGGGGATTGGGGGCGGGGGTGGATGGAGGCTGTGGATTGGGAGGGGGGATTTGGGGCGGGTGGAGGGGTGGATTGGGGAGGGGGGGGGGGCAATTTGGGCGGGTGGAGGGGGGAGAGTGGAGTGGGTGAAGGGGGAGGTGGATTTGGGGTTGTGTTGGTAGTGCAGGGGGATTAGGGTGTGGATTAGCGGTGGATTAGATTAGGGGCCTGGATTGGGGGTGGAGCGGATTAGGGGCACTAAGAGTGGGGGAGGGGGGGTATTAGGAGGCGTCGATTAGGGACGAGGGCGGGAATTTGGATTGAGAATAGAGGGGGATTAGGGGCGTGGATTGGGAATGGAGGGATTGGGAATGTGGATTGTGAGTGAAAGGAACTAGGAGGATGGATTTGGAGAGGGGTTGTCAATGGAAATGGATTAGAGACGTGGATTGTAGGGGAGATTAGGGGGAGTGGATTCGGAGGGGATTAGAAACGTGGATTTTTGGTAAAGGATAAGGACAAGAATCGGATGTGGTTGGATTAAGTCGTGTGGATTGTGTAAAGGGAAGATTAGAGTGGATTGTGTTAAGGGAAGATTAGAGGAGTGGATTGGTGTGAAGGAAAGATTAGAGGAGTGGATTGGTGTGACGGGTATATGGACATGGATTGGGAAGATTAGGTGGATTAAGTGGATTAGAGGAATGTGGATTGGGCGTGGATTAGTGTCTCTGCGATGTTGTAAGAATAGAGAAAAAGATATGGATAATATTAAGAACAGAAATAATGACAATAATAATGATGATGATGACAACAAAAATGATGATAATGATAATGATGATAATAATAGTAAAGATGGTGATAATGGGGATGATTGAAACAATAATAATGATACTGATTACAGTAACGATAATAGATTAATATAATGGTAACAGTAATAATTATGATAAGAGTAATAGGATTAACAACAATAACTATAGTGATGATGGTAGTAATGGCAATAACAATGATAACAGCAATGATGATAATTATTTTAATGATAATAGTAATAATAATGATAATGATAATAACAATAATAATCATGATAATAATGATAATAATAATAATAATAATATTAATAAGGATAACAATAATAATAATAACAATGATAATATTGACGATACTAATAGTAATGATAATGATGACGATGGTAATGATAATCATAACAACACAAATAATGACGATAGCAATGATAACCTCTTTCTCTTCATCTATCTCTATCTATCTATATATATCTATATCTATCTATATATCAATCTTTCTTTCTCTCTCTCTCTCTCTCTCTCTCTCTCTCTCTCTCTCTCTCTCTCTCTCTCTCTCTCTCTCTCTCTCTCTCTCTCTCTCTCTCCTCTTCTCTCTCCAAACAGATATATAGATAGAATTGCACACACACACACGTGGCTAAGGCTATTTCTGTATGCCCTGTGGTCGTATGTATGTGGATATGTGGATTACCTAACATCCATTGCATGCCTCCTTGATATGCTGTGTCAATTCAAGACTTGCGTAGACATTTCAAAACAGTACAAAACACGTGACGTGACCCTCCCCCCCCCCCCGCCCCACCAAAAAAAAAAAAAAAAAAAGTTGCATTGCCGACACTTTGTGCACTTGCTTAAGAGAAGCATCTTATCCCGTTTTCTTTAAATGGTGACGTAATGGGTTTAATTACGCAATTCTTCTCTCTCCTTTCTCTTTTCTCTCCTCTCTCTTTCTATCTATCTATCTATCTATCTCTAGTAATCTATCTTTTTCTTTCTCAAACCCGGCCACTCATAGTCTTTTCGTCCCTCCGTCTTTGTCTATCTGTCATCTTTCCATCTATCTATCTATCTATCTATCTATCCTATATTATCTATCTATCTATACTCTCCATCTTCCTCTTACTCTCTCACGGCCCCGCACCCCCCCCGACGCACTTACTAACTACATTGTTCCCCAGCCCGTTTCATTCATAATTTTATCAGCAGCACCCTGGCACTCCTCTCTCCCCCACCCCCTCTCCCTCTTCCTCTACCCCCCTCCCTCTCTCTCTCGCTATCTCCTACCCCCCTCCTCCTCTACCCTCCTCGCCCTCCCTCTCCCACCTCTCCTTCCCTTCCTCCCCCCCTCTCCCCTCGCCTCCCTTGCTCTCCCACCTCTCTCCCTCTCCCTCGCCTCTTGCTTCCTCTCCCTTCCCTCCCTCCCCTTCCTTTCTTTCCTCCCTCTCTTCCCTTCCTCACCCCTCCCTGCTCCCTCCTTCCCCACCCTCCCTCTCCCCAACTCTTCCCTCCCCCTCTCTCCCCTCTCCGAGAGCCAATAGCAGAAGTCGAGAGTGTACGCCTTCAACGCTGGCCGAGGGGTGTGATCTGGGTGTGATCGGCCGGGCACTGCTTGTACACTCCAAGTGGCTGGCGTTGGGGGGTGGGGTGGGTGGAGGGGGGAAGGAAAGGGGAAGGGGAGTGGAAGGATAGGACGGGGTGTATGGGTGAGTAGAATGGGGGGGGTTGTAGGAGAGGAGAGAGGGGGATAGGGGGGGTGTATGGGTGAGTAGAATGGGGGGGTGTGGGGGATAGGATAAAAGGAAGGGGATGATAGACGGGGGTGTATGGGTGAGTAGAAGGGGGTGGTGAGGAGTAGGATAGAAGGAGGGATGAGAGGGGGTAGAGGGTGGTGGGGAGGTTGTGGGGGAGTAGGAGTAGAGGGGTGAGAGGGGGTAGAGGGGTGAGTAGAAGGGGGAGTAGTAGGGGAGGAGGAGGTGATGAAGGGGGTATAGGGATGGAGAAGAGGGGATAGAGGGAGAGGGGAGATAGGATAGGGAGACTGAAGGAGGAGGAGGAAATTAAAAAAAAAAAATGGGAAAGAGATGATAAAATTGGAATAGGGTGGAGGGAAGGAGAGAGGATGGAGGGGTGAGGGAGGAAGAAAGGAGAACAGGAGGAGAAAAGGAAGAAAGGAGATGAGAAAGGGTGTGATCTGATAGGCGGTTGGGGTCGGATGGGTGAATGTGACATTGCGAATGGGTGCATGGGGGGTGGGGGTGGGGGAGGGGGTGGGTGTCCAGTGATGACAAGGAAGGAGGGAGGAAAAGATAGACAGATAAAGAGATAGAAAAATACAGCGATAGATAGATAAATAGATAGAGAGAGAGAGGGAGAGAGAAAAAAACTATAATAAAAGTAGTAATAATCAAATAAGGAAGAGAGTGAACTGACCAAAGAAAAAGGAGGATACAGAAGAAAAAGTGATAGGCAAGAAGAGGAGGAGGAGAAGGAGCAGAAAAAGAGAAAACACAAAAACAAAATAGGAAATCAAAAAAGAAAAGAAACATATAAAAAGGAAAAAATGAAAATAAGCAAAAGCAAGAAGGAAAAGAAGAACTAGGGAAAATACGATGATGGAAATAGAATAAACAAAATAAAGAGAAAAAAAGATAAAAGATAAAGAACACCCTTAACAGAATTAAAAGGGGATAGATAGAAGAACAAGATCAAGAAACAGGACAATAAGTAGAACAACAAAAAAACAACAATAACAACAGCAAAAAAACAAAAACAAAAAAACAATAAAAACATTTCAAAGGACAAGACCAAGAAAGGGAAGAACAAGAACAACAGAAAGTAGCAGAAGAAGACACTGGTGGTGATGATAAACATGAAGAAGAAAAAGACAAGAAGAAAGATAAAGAATACAAGACCAAGAAAAAAAAAAAAAAAAAAACGACAACGAAACAGAAAGAGAAAGGAAGAAATAGTAAACGGAGGAGAAGGAGGAGAGATGGGTTGAAGAAGGAAGGAGGAAGGAGAGGATGGTGAAGAAGGAAGAGGAATGGTGAAGAAGGAGAGGAGGATGTGAAGAAGGAGGAGAGGAGGGTGGAATGAAAAAAAAGAAAGAGGAGGAGGAGATAGTGAATGAAAAGGAGAGAGGATGGTGAATGAAAGAGGAGAAGGAGGAGGGGGAAAAAAAGGAAGAGGATATGGAGGAGGAGATGGGGAGGAGGGGATGAGGGGGATGGTGAAGAGGAGGAGAGGAGGAGGATGGTGAATGAAAAAAAGAGAAGGAGGAGGGTGAAAAAGGAGGAGGAGAGTATGAAGAAGAAGGAGATGGAGGAGAGGGTGAAGAAAGAAGAACGAGTAAGCAAGAGAACGAGAGAAACGATGATGGGGAGGAGGAGGAGGAGGAGGAGGGACCGGAAGTCAGATCTCATGTGCCCGATGACTCAAGGCTCGCAGCGCCCACGTGGAAGGACGGGCGGAGGGTCGGAGGCGACGGGCGCCGATGCCTCTAAGGTCACGCGAAGAAGAAGAAGAAGAAGCAAGAGGAAGAAGAAGAGAAGAAGGAGGAGGAGGAGGGAGGAGAGAGGAGGAGGAAGAAAGAGGAGAGGAGGAGAAGGAGAAGAAGAAGAGGAGAGGAGGAGAGAGGAGAAGAAGAAGAGGAAGAAGAAAGAAGAAGAAGAAGAAGAAATACAAGAGATAGGAAAGATAAAGAGGAGAGACAACGAGAGATAGAATAGGGAAAGAGAGAGACAGCAAGAGATAAATAGATAAAAGAGAGAGACACCGAGAGATAAGGAATAGATAAAGAGAGACAGCGAGATAGGTAGGCAAGAGAAGACACGAGAGATAAATAGACTAAAGAAAGAGACAAGAGATAAGACAGATAAAAAGAGAGAGAGAGACAAAAAAAGGAAAAGAGGTTAGTAGAAAGTAGATTTCCGCAGAACTGGTGACGTCACATTCGTTCTGGGAAAGAGTTCAAGAGAGAGAGAGACTTCGAAATGTTTTGTTTGGACTTCATCGTCTGAGGAAACGGAAGGTGTGTTTTTGTTGTCTTTGTTGGTGAAGTCGTCTGTGATAATGAGCTTATAAACAAAGGAGGATTAGGAAAAAATGTGCATGGGTACTGTGGGCATGTGAAGACATTTATTCATATGCGTATGGACGGGCATACATGCATTTACACGCGCATACATACACACATACACACACACACACACACACACACACACACACACACACACAACACACACAACACACACACCACGCACACACACACTTTCACACACAATGCGTATATGCACCGGAACGCACACATACCCCAAACACAAACGCACATATACGTATAAACAAGTACTCTCACACGAAGGCAAGTCCGTTCCCATGTATATACGCGAAGGAGACGCTTTATAAATACAACGAACAATCAGTTAAAAAGGATTCTCAATGACGAAGCGGAAATACACGAAGGAGAAAAGAACGAAGACAAGATAAAAGAAACAAGGAAAAGAAGAAGAAGAAGAAGAAGGAGAAGAATTTATAGAAAAGCAAAGAAGTGAAGAACAGCAAACAAGGAGAAGAGGAAGCAAGAGAGAAGGAGATGAATAAGAATGATGAATGTGGAGATTGTGATATTTGATGAAGCTTAAGAAGAAAGAAACAAGAAGGTCGATAGAAAGATAGAGGCAAGAGGAAGAGAAACGAATAACCGAGGATGAGGTATGAAACGACAAAGGCCAAATGCAAAATGCTGGATGAATGAGGGGAGATGGAGATGATGAAGTAGAGAGGCAAAGGGGTAAGCGAAGAGTAAGGATGTATAGATACATCGACACAACGAATATTGAGAGAGGACGAGATGAGAGGAGAGGCTAAGAAGAGAGAGATACATGAAAGAGGAGCGGAAAGAGAGAAGAGCGAAGGGAGAGAGCAGCACCAAAGGAGGAGGGAGAGAGACAGAAAACAAGAGAGGAAGTGATGAGAAGAGAGAAGACGAAAGCGCAGAGACAGAAGAACCCCCTTAAGCCACAGAAAGTAGACAGAGAAATAAGAGAGAGAACCGGAGAGAGCAGGGAGAGAGGAGGAGAAGTTGAGAGAGGAGAGAGGGACCCCCAGAGACAGGGGAAGAGGGAAAGTGGGGAGAAGAGAAGGCGAGAGATGACTGTATGTTGATTTAGAGTTAAACAAGGAGATAGAAGAGAGAGAGAGAGGGAAAAGGGAGGGAAGAGAGATGAGATGAGGTAAGAGGACGAGAGAAGAGGAGAGATGAACCGATGAAGAGAAGAGAGAAAGAGAGAGCGGAAGGGAGAGTAGGGAGAGGAAAGAGAGAGTGAAGGAGGAGAAGAGAGAGACAGGAGAGACAAGACAAGAGAGACAGAAAGAGACAAGGCAGAGAACGAAAAAGATTGACGAGCATTGATCTGATGAGCGAGAGAGAAGAGAGAGAAGAGAGATGAGAGACGACGGGAGAGAGAGACGAGAGAAGAGGAGAAGAGAGAAGAGTGCTGAGGAGAGAGAGCAGATGAGAGACGAGAAGAGATGAGAGAGTGAGAGAGAAAGGGAGATGAGAGAGAGCAGAGAGATGAAGAGGTAGTGTCGAGAGCAGAGAGAAAGAGAGAGAGAGAGAGGGAAATAGAAGAGAATTCACATCACACAGAAAACGTAAACAGAAGGGCGAGGTCGTCCACCCAAGGAGATGAGTTAGCGAAGCAGCAAGAGGAGGAATAGGAGGAAGGGGAGGAGAAGAAGAAGAAGAAGAAGGTGGCAATGGAGGAGGAGGAAGAGGAGAAAGAAGAGGTTAAAAAGGAGGAGGAGGAGGAGGAATAAGAAGGAATAAGAGGAGAAGGAATAAGAGGAGGAGCGACAAGGAGGAATGAGAGGAGGAGGGACAAGGAAGAAGGAGGAGGAGGAGTGAGACTTTTCTCAAGGACAAGGAAGAACTCACTGTCTTGTTGTGTGATGAAAGGAGAAAGAGGAAGGGTTGGTGGAGAACGAGGAAAAAAGAGGAAGAGGAGAGGAGAGAGAGGGGGACACCACAGGAAGGGAAAAGATGAGGGAGGAATGAGGAAAGAAGAAGAAGAAGAAAAGAAGGAGGAGGAGGAGAAGTCGAGAGAGGGAACACCACCAAGAGAAAGAAGCAAAAGTGCCAGAACACGAGAGAGTTCAAGAGGAATAAGAGTAAGAATAAAAAAAAAAGGAAGAGAAAGAGTAGGAAGAGGAGGAGGAGGAGGAGGAGGGTGTGTGAGACGTCCCTCCAAGGACAGGAAAAGAGCTCAGTGTCTCGTGTTAATCCTTTCTGAGCTATCTTTAGTCCCTGAAGGAGCGTCTTGGGCGGAGTGTCTCGGAGTCTCGTGCTTTCGCCTCCATTCAGTAATGCGTGAGACGTCGAGGGGTTTGTGTTTGTGTTTGTGGACGCGCTTGTGCGTGCTTTTGGGGGCGGGGCTTTCGTACGGGTTTGTTTGTGTCTCTGTATTCATTTTTTATTACCTATTTTATCATCTGTTTATTTATCTATTATTGTTATTATTGTTTTGTTTTTGTTGTTGTGTTTTGTTGTTATCATTATTTATTATTATTAATCATTATTAATATATTATTAATTATTATTATATTATCATTATCATATCATTTATTATTATTTACCAAAGTACATGGACATGGATGTGTGTGTGTTTTGTGTGTGTGTGTGTGTGTGTGTGGGTGTGTGTGTGTGGTGTGTGTGTGGTGTGTGTGTGTGTGTGTGTGTGTGTGTGTGTGTGTTAGAAATCTTGATAAAGAAATTATATAAACACGTGGAAGTGCTGTTTAGAATACAAAGAGCCCCGGTGGACAATGGTAGACAGAGAGAAGCAGAGAGACCAAAAAAGAAAGAGAGAAGGAGAGAGAAGAGAGAGAGAGAGAGAGACAGCAGAGAGAGAGAGAGAAGAGAAGAGAGAGAGAGAGAGAGAGAGACAGACAGACAGACAGAGACAGACAGACACGACGCCAGACAGAGACAGGACCAGACAGAGCAATTACGACTTACCTTTAGAAAACCAGGGGACCATAACCCGACCTTGCTTACGACAGCAAACGCTACAGGTAGATAGTAAGGAAAGCGAAGGTGAAAGTGGGAAGAGAGGGAAGAGGGAAGGGGGAGAGGAGTGAGAGGAAGGGAAGAGGAGAAAGGGAAGGGAGAGAGACAGTGAGAGGGAAGGAAGAAGAGGAGAGGAAGGAAGGGAGAGAGGACAGTGAGAGGAGAAAGGTGAGAGAGGGAATAGCAAAGTGGTAGGGAAGGGAAGAGGACAATGGAGGAGGAGAGGACAGTGAGAGGGAGTAACACGCCGGTAGGGGACGGAAGAGGAAGAACGAGGAAGGAGGAGGAGGGGGAAGGGGAGGGGTGGAGGGCGGCATATCATCTCCAGGGGGTCCGCTTGAGAATCTGAACCTTGTGTAATTTACGGAAAGTCCCCTCCCCCCCCCCCCTTCGGTTGACTTGGGGGAGCGAAAACCCGTCGACAAAAACAACAGAAGCTGATAACGTGTCATGAATTCTTGTCTCTGATAATGTGTTATTGTGCATAGCTGTAAACAACGACTCTTTTTTTTTTGTGCGTTGCTAACACCCGCCGTCCCATTCTCTGTCGCTGTCACTATGTCTGGATCTCTCTCTCTCTCTCTCTCTCTCTCTCTCTCTCTCTCTCTCTCTCTCTCTCTCTCTCTCTCTCTCTCTCTTCTTCTCTCTCGTCTCTCTCTCTCTCTCTCTCTCTCTCTCTCTCTCTCTCTCTCTCTCTCTCTCTCTCTCTCTCTCTCTCTCTCTCTTCTCTCTCTCTCTCTTCTGCTCTCTCTCTCTCTCTCTCTCTCTTCTCTCTCTCTCTCTCTCTCTCTCTCTCTCTCTCTCTCTCTCTCTCTCTCTCTCTCTCTCAGTCTCTTCTCTCTCTCTCTCTCTCTCTCTCTCTCTCTCTCTCTCTCTCTCCTCTCTCTCTCTCTGCTTCTATCTCTCTCGTTGTCAGAAGTCAATCACTGTCTGTCTGTCTCCTCTGTCTCCTCTCTCTTCTCTTCTCTCTCTCTCTCTCTCTCTCTCTCTCTCTCTCTCTCTCTCTCTCTCTCTCTCTCTCTCTCTCTCTCTCTCTCTCTCTCTCTCTCTCTCACTCACCTCCATCCCCTACCTTCCCAAATTTCATTCCGTATTTCTCCTCTTTTATCATCTTTCCTCTCTTTATCTCCTTCCATCCTTCCCTGTCTGTGCTTTCTATAACAACCCAAAGCATGTGCAAATATCATTGAAAATAATATTTAATGAATATCCTGTATAATCTAGCAAACAAATTATATGCATATACATAGATAGAGAATACAAACTATAAAAAAATATGATACACTGAACAGAAAACACACGAAACTATTAATAATTTGATCACAAGAAAGCAGTTTAAGCAATGACTGTGATAATTCTCAATGGCTTATCGTTTTTTTTTTCTTTCTTTCTTTCTCTCTCTGATGCAAATAGAATGTTATCTCTTACACGTATGTTTGTGACTAAGGTGTATCTTCATCACGCAGAGAATGAATGATCGAGATAGCAAGGGGGGGGGGGGATCTAATAGCATGAAAACAAGACAAGATGAATGATTAAAAAATGTATGATGATGATTGTGATGATGATGATGATGATGATTGTGTGGTATGGTGGTGGTGGTGGTTGATGATGATGATGGTGATGGTGGTGGTGATGATGATGATGATGATGATGATGATGATGATGAATGATGAATGTGGTGGTGGTGATGATAATGGATGATGAGGAGGATGCATGTGATGATGATGAAGATGAGGTTGACGGTTATGATATAATGACAATAATGATAATATCGAAAATGGTAAGATATTATAACAATAATACTACATACTACTACTAATGAGAATGAGAATAATTATAATTACTTTGATCGTTATTATCATTAACATCCTTATTGTTATGAGCATTATCATTACTGTGATTTTCATCAATGATAATAGAAAATATCAATAACATCAAGAATAATAATATTTAAAATGCAATTATCACACTAAGAATTACAATTACCATAACGATGATAAGCACAGAAAACATCGGATATGATATTAGGGATAACAAGAATAACCACACCAACAATATACACACACTAACAGTACAAAGCATCAATATCATCAATTATTACAAAATATCTATTAACAACTAATTACAACCGATAGCATCCAACATCATCCACTGACAACCAATAACCGGTAACAATCCTTAACAACCAATAATATAACCAATAACTAACAATCAATTAAGCTAATAACTACCAAT
The DNA here is from genome assembly GCF_003789085.1 of Penaeus vannamei. Taxonomy (NCBI): domain Eukaryota; kingdom Metazoa; phylum Arthropoda; class Malacostraca; order Decapoda; family Penaeidae; genus Penaeus; species Penaeus vannamei. The sequence continues at coordinate 106,253 of NW_020870366.1, forward strand.
AACAACCACTACCTCCCAGGAACAACCAACAACCAACTTCAAACAACCAAAGACAACCCAAAAAACAACCAGTAATGACAACCGAAACACAAAGGGGAAAAAAAACGTCCTTTGGCCACACGCATAAGCAGCATGACAACATCAAGCCTGGCACTGGCAATTCAACCTCCCTTGGTAACTGGGGGTCAACAGTCGCTCATAAAACCAGGCGTCATCGGACCAGCTTTATCGACGAATTGTCTCGCCCTCGGTTCTATAAGGGCGAGGCCTAGGTCGTGTGTTTCTTGGGGGGTGGAATAGGCCAAGGTTGTTTGATTGGGGATTGGGTTGATTGACTGGTTGTTTGGGTTGTTTGGTTTGGTTTGGTGGCGATGGTATGGTGGGTGTTATGTTCTCTGTTGGTCTTGTTGGTGCTGTGTTTCTTTCTTTCTTTCTTTCTTTGTTGTTATATGAAGTTTGTTTTGGCGCGCTGTGTGTGTGTGTATGTGATGTCTATCTGGGCAACTGTGTGTGTGGTGCATATAGGACTTGTGAAAGCAAATAATTTGAAGTTTCTTCTTCTTTTTTAACATTAGCATGTGGGGGTTTTATATACGTGTATTTGCACTGTGTGGTTTATTTAAGGAGAAATGTGCACTACGTTATATAGGTCAGACATATTACTACGGTTGTGTGTCACCATGACAAGCAATTTCACTGGTACGATAACAAAAGATTCGTAGGTTCTGCGATCTGTTTACAACATATTTATAGGACTCTGGCATATGAACTCACTGAACAACTCGTATGAGACAGAATTTTCGAAAGAGGGGAAGGCACCGCCATCTGATGTTTTCTCAAACTGGGTTGACAGAGCTTGGGTGACCTCCGTGAACTCTCTCTCTCTATTTGTTTATCTATCTATTTATCTATCCTTCTCTCTGTCTCTCATTCTCTCTCTCTCTCTCTCTCTCTCTCTCTCTCTCTCTCTCTCTCTCTCTCTCTCTCTCTCTCTCTCTCTCTCTCTCTCTCTCTCTCTCTCTCTCTCTCTCTCTCTGTGTGTGTGTGTGTGTGTGTGTTTCTCCCTGTATCCCTCCCTTTTCTTACTACCTCTCCCCTATTCGTCTCTCCTTTTTTTCTTCATCCCTCTCCTTCACTTTTCACTCCCTTTCTATTCATTCCGTTCGTATTTTTCCATTTACTCCACCTTCTCTCCTCCTCACAGAAACACACACACACACACTTACCCCCCACCACACACATACACCCTTCCCCCAGCACACCTCCCCCCTTCACACCTTCACACACCTCAATAACACACGTCCCCCCCCCTGCAACACCCCCCCTCACACATACCAACACACACACCTCTCCCCCCAACACACACCCCAACCCCCCCACCACACACACACACAACCCAACACACAACACTCCCCCCCCCCAACATCCCCCTTCAACACACAAACATCTCCCTCCCCCTTCACCCCCCCCTTCAACACACACACACACACAGAGCAAAGCCATTATTTCATTAAGATGATACTGTACTGTGCGATCAGATTTATTACCAAGGGCGGCACTCGGGCGAAGGCGGGCGGGGGCGCCGAGTCCGAGGAGGAAGGGACACATGCACGGAATGAGGCGGAATCTTTTTCTCTTTTTTTCTTTCTCTCTTCCTTTCGTTTTTGTTTGTTTGTTTGTTTTTGTTGTTTTGTTTGTTTTGTTTTGTTTTGTTGTTTGTTTGTTTTTGTTGTTTGTATCTTGTTTTTTGTTTGTTTTGTTTGGTTGGTTCTTTGTTGTTTTTTGTTTTTGTTTTTGTTTTGTTTGTCTTTGTTTGTTGGTTGGTTTTGTTTTTCTCGATTTGTTTCGTTGTTTTCTTCTTCTATTCGTTGATTCGCTGGTTGTTTGGTTTATCTCGTTTCTTTTTGTTTTTTCGTTGTTTGTTTGCTTTCGTTGTATCCTTTCTATCTTGCGTCGATTCTTACTTGTTCTTTCTGTTCGTCTGTTTCTTCCTTTTGTTGTTTGCTTTTTTTCTTTTCGTCGACTCTTTCTCCCTTCCTTTCTTGCTCTCTTTGTTTGTTTGTTTCTTTTTTCTCTGTCTTTCGTCGTCCCTTCATTCTTTCTTCCTTTCTTTCGTTTTTTTTTTCTTATCTTTCATTCTTCCCTTTCTTCCTCTCGTTATTTCTTCCTCTCTTTATTCATTTCGTATTTTCCTTTTTTCAGAGAGAGAGAGCGAGAGAGAGAGAGAGAGAGAGAGAGAGAGAGAGAGAGAGAGAGAGAGAGAGAGAGAGGAGAGAGAGAGAGAGAGAGAGAGAGAGAGAGAGAGAGAGAGAGAGAGAGAGAGAGAGAGAGAGAGAGAGAGAGAGAGAGAGAGAGAGAGAGAGAGAGAGAGACGAGAGCGAGAGAGAGAAAGAGAAGAGAGAGAGAAAAGAAACAATCTGTTGCTCTAATCTCAGCATCAGGAGAGAAACTGAAACAAACGAAACTAGTTCTCATACCAAACGACTCAAAACCAATGGAATGATACCGCAGTCTCCCCTCCAAAAAAAAAAAAAAAAAAAAAAAAAAAAAAAGTGCTGAAGGCGTGGTATGTGTCATCTCGCAGGCACTCTCTCTCCACGCGGCTCGAAATGGGAGCATGGGCCACGTGCAAGCTCTCGTGACACGCCGCGCTGCCGATATTGCACTGGCGCCCACGCAAGCACGGCATATGCGGTGGCAATTTCGAGGGAAAAAGGAAATGTCTGATACGTCACTTTATGGATAATTGTAGATTTTTTTCACTATGCATAACATATACACATGCATATACAAACACACACGCACATACACACACACACACAGAGACACACAGACCACACACAGAGAGACACAGATACACACACACAGACGCACAGATACACATACAGACACACACACACACACACACACACACACACACACACAACACACACACAACACACAGATACACACACACAAACACACACACATATACACAAATACATACACTAAAAAAAAATCTGAAACGGCACGCATACCAGCTTCCTCGTCCTTAATAATGGAGGGCCAAATAACGCACAACTACAGAAGGAAAAATGATACAGCTTCGCAAAATGACCAACACCAGACCATTCCCTCGGTCCCAGTCCTCAGAAGTGCTCAAGTATTAAGCTCTATTAGCAACTCTAACTCTAGCTCTATGCTCGTCGTGACAGAACCAAATGGAAACAGAAATATGCTACAAATGCAGCTATAGAAACCGAAGTAGTCTGTGTTTCTGATGCCCGATAGCATATCACTACAAGTACTTTTGTAGAAATGGAAGTAGACTGTGCTTATGATGTCCAGTAGCAGATAACTACAAGTACTGCTGTAGAAATGGAAATAGATTGTGTTTATGATGCCCGATAGCAGATCACTACAAATACTTTTGTAAAAATCGAAGTAGATTGTGTTTATGATGTCCAGTAGCAGATAACTACAAGTACTGCTGTAGAAACTGAAGTAGATTGTGTTTCTGATGTCCAATAGCAGATAACTACAAATACTGCTATAGAAACCGTAGACTTTGTTTATGATGTCCAATAGCAGATACCTACAAATACTTTTGTAGAAATGGAAGTAGACTGTGTTTATGATGTCCAGTAACAGATAACTACAAGTACTGCTGTAGAAACTGAAGTATATTGTGTTTCTGATGTCCGATAGCAAATAACTTAAAAGGACTTCAGTACCGAGAAAGAGTGGGTACACTTCCTTGGCCAAGATCACCATCTGCACTCCGCTTCTCTGCAGTCTGTGGCGTATCTTGGAAACGATCAGCTTTCGTCTTACGCTTCAAAGTGTATTACTTGGAATAGAAGCAGTTAGGAGTAATACTGGTTAGTATATTACTTTCCAGCTAAGATATCCAAGTGAATGATTTAATACAGGTCTCTAAGCATTTTTAAGTGATGTTAGGGTGATGTTAGACTGATAACATTAAGAATTCTAGTCCGTATGAGCATGCACTTAGATATCATACTTACCCTGGACTTTTCAGAGAATGTAAAATGTTCTGTAAATAAAAAATAAATAAAATCGATTTTCTTGCATGCAACTAGAGGATTCGTTCTATTTCTTTTTTATCTCTCTTCTTTTTCGTTATGTCCTTGCTCCCTTTTGTTCCTTTCTTTCTTCATCTTTTTTCTCTTTTCTTATTCTTCTGTTTATTTTCCTTGTTCTTTGTCATTCTTCATTTTCTGTATCTATTCTCCTTGTCTTCTAAGATCCTCAGTTTTTAATGATTATCTCTTTCTTTCCTTTCTCATACCACCAATAACAACAACGACCACAAAAGCAACAATAACAACAACAATAACGTTAATAATGACTTAAAAACTACATTCACCCATTCTCCTTACCCAAAAAAACGAGGAGAAAGGAAGTGTTTATGTCTTAAAGAATATAAGTACCCAAAAAAAGTACCAAAAATACGTGAAGTTATTGTGTCCTTCTGTCCTGAAGAGTATAAGTACCAAGAGACGGGAGGCAGTCACACTGTCTCGAAGAATGTTAGTACCAAGAGGCGGGAGTTAGTGTTCTTCTGTCTCAAATAATGTAAGTACCCTATCTCTGTAAGTAATGCAAGTACCAAGGCATGATTTAGTGTCCCACTGTCTCGATGAGTGTAAATACCAAGAGACAGGAGTTAGCGTCCCACTGTCTCAAATAATGTAAGTACCAGAACACGGTAGTCAGTGTCCCTCTGTAAGTAATGTAAGTACCAAGAGACGGGAGTTAGCGTCCCACTGCCCCAAATAATGTAAGTACCAGAACACGGTAGTCAGTCTCCCTCTTTGTGTAAGTTATGTAAGTACCAAGAGACATGAGTTAGCGTCCCACTGTCTCAAATAATGTTAGTACCAGAACACGGTAGTCAGTCTCTCTCTGTAAGTAATGTAAGTACCAAGAGACGGGAGTAAGTGTCCCACTGCCCCAAATAATGTAAGTACCAGAACACGGTAGTCAGTCTCCCTCTTTGTGTAAGTTATGTAAGTACCAAGAGACATGAGTTAGCGTCCCACTGTCTCAAATAATGTTAGTACCAGAACACGGTAGTCAGTCTCCCTCTGTAAGTAATGTAAGTACCAAGAGACGGGAGTAAGTGTCCCAGTCTCAAAGAATGTAAGTACCAGAACACGGTAGTCAGTCTCCCTCTTTGTGTAAGTTATGTAAGTACCAAGAGACGGGAGTTAGCGTCCCACTGTCCCAAACAAGGTAGTCAGTCACCCTCTGTAAGTAACGTAAGTACCAAGAGACGGGAGTAAGTGTCCCAGTCTCAAAGAATGTAAGTACCAGAACACGGTAGTCAGTCTCCCTCTGTAAGTAATGTAAGTGCCAAGAGACATGAGTTAGCGTCCCACTGTCCCAAACAAGGTAGTCAGTCACCCTCTGTAAGTAATATAAGTACCAAGAGACGGGAGTTAGCGTCCCAGTCTCAAAGAATGTAAGTACCAGAACACGTTCGTCAGTCTCTCTCTCTCTCTGTGTAAGTAATATAAGTACCAAGAGACATGAGTTAGCGTCCCACTGTCTCAAATAATGTAAGTACCAGAACACGGTAGTCAGTCTCCCTCTCTCTGTAAGTAATATAAGTACCAAGAGACGGGAGTTAGCGTCCCAGTCTCAAAGAATGTAAGTACCAGAACACGTTAGTCAGTCTCCCTCTGTAAGCAATGTAAGTACCAAAAGACGGGAGTTAGCGTCCCGCTATCTCAATGTAAGTACCAAAACAAGGTAGTCAGTCACCCTCTGTAAGTAATGTAAGTACCAAGAGACATGAGCTAGCGTCCCACTGTCTCGAATAATGTAAATACCAGAACACGGTATTCAGTCTCCCTCTGTAAGTAATGTAAGTACCAAGAGACATGAGTTAGCGTCCCACTGTCCCAAACAAGGTAGTCAGTCACCTTCTGTAAGTAATGTAAGTACCAAGAGACGGGAGTTAGCGTCCCACCGTCTCAAAGAATGTAAGTAAGAACACGTGAGGTCGGCGCCATCTCATTCTTATCTCTTGCGAAACCTCGTACTGCGCTGCCACTGTGTTATCTCTCTCTTATCTCCTCAACATAAACAATTGAATCTCACCTTTGATTCGAGTTTACGTCCGAGATGGTGTCTCTCTCTTCCTGTTGATAACAATTTCTTTAAAATCATTTTTTTGTACTTTTTATTTATATATTTGGGTTGTTTCGTGGATCTGTTAAGTCATCTTGATTACTCATTTGTTTATTTTGATTCGTATTTACTCATCTACTTCTGAAGTCTATGGTATTACTAATTATCAATGGAATTGGAGGAATAGAAAGGGATGGGTAATTATTCATATCATTATAACCACAGTTATTTATATAAGTTGTGAAGTGTAGTATCTTTATGTAAAAGGGATTGTAGAGTATTTAATTATCAAAACGGAATTTATGATTTTACTATTGATACACGACGAAAGGATATCAAGGTAGCGTGGCCGAGTGGTCTAAGGCGCTGGATTTAGGCTCCAGTCTCTCAGGAGGCGTGGGTTCGAATCCCACCGCTGCCAAACTGTTTTGTCCTTAAAGTTACTTAGAAATGAGTACGCCATCCCTGATACATATTTTTAAGTGATTCAAGAAGAGGTAGTTATGAAATATATAATATTACAGAGATGAGTAATGGTATTTCCTTCTCTGTTACGTAACTGTATCATGAAATAGAATCCCCCCCCCCCTT
>NW_020870366.1:117981-122473 GCF_003789085.1 Penaeus vannamei
TTGGTACTGTGTTCTTGTAATGCAGATGATCGTTGTTTTCGTTTTCAGCAAATGTTCTGTGTTCTTGTTGTTCAGCTGATGCTCTGTGTTTTCTGTTCTGGAGTTGATGGTCTGGATTTTTGTAAAAGAGGTGGCTTTGTGTGCTTTTGTGCTGTGGCTGATGTATTTTAGTTTGGCAGTTGATATTTTGTTTTCGTTTTGCAGGTGATGTTTTTTTTTATTTTTCTAATACAGTAGAAATAGTAGTGGTAGTAGTAACAACAGCAGTCGCAGTAGTAGTAGTAGCACCAGCAGCAGTAGCAACAGTAGCAGAAGCAGCAGTAGTAGAAGTAGTAGTAGTAGCACCAGCAGCAACAGCAGTAGTAGAAGCAGTAGTAGTAGTAGCCGCAGCAGTAGTAGAAGTAGTAGTAGTAGCACCATTAGCAACAGCAATAACAGCAGAAGCAGTGGTAGTAGTAATAATAGCAGAAGCAGCAACAGTAATAGTAGTAGTAGTAGCAGTAGCCGCAGTAAGAGCAGTAGTAGGTAGTAAAGTGGTAGTAGTATAATACTAACAATAAAACAGCATAACAGAAATGATAAGCAATGACAATAACAGTAACAGCAATAATAATCATGATAATCATTCTTGATAACACTGACAATAAAAATAATAAGGATAAGTAATAATCATACTAATAGCGATTATCCTGACGCTCCTCCTCTGATGACGATCCCAACAATAACAAAATCTAAAAAAAATACAATATACAACACAATAAAAAAAAATGTAAAACAGTTTTCAAAACCTTTTAACCCAACCGACGCACCAAACTCGACCCTTCATCCACCAGCTGGCTCTAACTAGGGAAACCCAGCAGGTGGTGATTAACAGACGTCCGGCCGCAACAGTACCTTGACAGGTGGTAAGCCCTGTGTGTCGTGTTGCCGTCGTTGCTATTTTCAATGATGCAATGCCTCCAGCGAGTGTGGGGGGGGGGGGATTTGACGACCGCTATATATGGTTGTTTGGAGGGGGGGAGGGGACACGCGGACATGTCAACAGGGTTTCAGGAAAGGATGGGTTTGTTATTGTTGTTGTGATCATGTTGTTGTTTTGGTTGTTGTTGTTATAATCATCATCATCATTATTGGCTTATTCATTAATTATTTTTATTACTGTTACTAGTATTATCATTATTATTATTATCATCACTTAGTATCCTTATTATTATGATATCATTATCATTTTTATTATCATTATTATCATCATTATTATTATAACTATGATTATCATTATCACTGTTGTTACTATTATTGTTATTATGATTATTATAATCTTTATCATTATCATTGTTATCAATACCATTATAATAGTTATTATCATTATTTTCATTATCGTAATCATTATTATGACTATCACTATTACAATTATCATTAATATTATTATACTCTTTATCATCACTTTTATAATCATCACTTTCAATATGATTATGTCTAGCACGTAATATTGTTAGTACGGTTACTATCTACATTTGATAATGATAAAGAAGTAAAATTAAGAAGAAAAAAATTCAATTGTTGATGATCCTTTGTAATTAATAAAGGATCGAAACCGATTACGGAACAGAAACCTGCAAACGGAATTTATAATCCGAACCTTTCATAAAACACAAACACAATTTATCTACCCAATTTACAGAAGTTGACGACACACACATATTGTTCACTATCACGAACACGTATATATCTATTGCAATATTAACGACTTAAAAGTGCAGGTTCAAAATGGATCGAGTTAAATTGTTTTTTCTAGAGGCTGGTGATGCTCCTTTGTTTATTTCGGACAGTTTGCGCTGGAAAAAAATGGCGTAGATAGATATATACGAGAGAGGAAATAATTAATGAATAGATAGATGAAATAATACGTGAATAATGAAGGAAAAACCGACAAGAGTGAAAGGAAGAACAGAAAAAGTGAAAGAATAGATAAGAACAGATAAGGAAGAATAGATAAGTGAATAACAATAAGAAAATGAGAACTGGAGAACGAGAGAAACAGGGGAACTAGCCATCCATTTTCTCTCTGTCAAGTTCATTTGTTCATTGTCACAAAATCCCTTTATCACTTTCCCAGATGCTGTTCCTCAAAGTATCTCCTATATTACAGTTAATCACATTTGTTAGTGTCCAGAACGTGACTCTTTGTTAAATGATATTGTGGCTGAGGGAGTTTTGGACGGAGAAATAACAGTGGAGTGACTTGTCGGTTCTTCTTCTCTCTCTCTGTTTATTTGGATTTCTCGCTCTCATCCACGCTACGGTGGGCGAGAGAAAGGCAAGAGAAAATACACACACACACACACACATATATATATATATATATATGTATATATGTGTATATGTATATATATGTATATATGTGTGTGTGTGCGTGTGGTGTGGTGTGTGTGTGTGTGTGTGTGTGTGTGTGTGTGTGTGTGTGTGTGTGTGTGTGTGTGTGTGTGTGTGTGTGTGTGTGTGTGTGTGTGTGTGTGTACATATATATATATATATATATATATTATATATATATATTATATATATATATATATATATATATATATATATATATATATATATATATATATATATATATATATATATATATGTATAGATATATATATATATATATATATATATATACATATATATATATATATATATATATATATATATATATATATATATATATTATCAGTATCTATATTCACACAGAGTCAGACACACAGAACAGACCGACCGACCTAAAATGTCAGACAGAGCGAGCGAGCCAGGGAGACGGAGACAAGCAGACACCCAAACACCGAGTCAGCAAGAGCGATCCAGACAGACAGATACGGAGAAAGACACAGACAGGCAGACAGACAGCCAACGAGATATCAGACGAGTCGGTCCGGTATGGAGAAATACAAAGACAGACACAGATATAGAAAAATAGATAGACGGATAGATATCAAATAAACAAATATGAGAAACAGACGCAAAATCAGACAAATACAAAGAAAGAAACAGACAGACAGACAAATGTCAAGTGAGCCAGCGAGACAAACAGGCAGATAGATACGGAGAAAAAGACAGAAAGACAAACAAACAGACACAAACTAACAAACATCAAGCATACGAGACACACAAACAGACAACGAGCTAGACAAGACAAACAAATAAACACAAACAGACACACAGACTAACACCCAAACAAACAGAGAACGAACTATCCAAGACAAACAGACAGACAAACAAACAAACACGGAACAAACGAGACACACAGACTAACAAACAAACAAACACGGAACAAACGAGACAGACAGACAGACAAACAAACAAACACGGAACAAACGAGACACACACACACACAGACAGAGAGCTAGACACCCAGGCAGGGAGAGCGACAGTGCCACACCACCAGTGGCACTCGACAACAAGGCCCCATTACCTGGGTACTTTGGAGAATAGGAAGGTACGTCATCAAAGTGGTTTATTAACTAATGGTTCACCTGTCCGCGGTGTGTGACGAGGCTGCGGTTATTGCAATGCTGCTTGGTTATTGATCTGGCGGTGTTGGTAGGAGAGGAGGGAGCGTGTGTGTGTGTGTGTGAGGAGAGTGAGTGAGTGAGTGTGTGTGATGTGTGTGAGAGAGAGAGGGAGTAGTGGGTGTGTGAGTGTGTTTGTGTGTGCGAGTGTGTGTGTGTGTGTGTTTGTGTGTTTGTGTGAGCGTGAGAAAGATAGAGAGTGTGTGTGTGTGTGTGTGTGCGTGTGTGTGTGTGTGTGTGTGTGTGGTGTGTGTCTCTCTGTGTGTATATATATATGCATGTGTGTGTGTTGTGTGTGTGTGGTGAATTTGTTGATGTTTATTGTTTCAATCGCTTTAATTCTTACATTATCTATTGTTTTTAGAATATAAGATCTCAATTTTCCTGTTATATCATTGTCATTATTAGTATATAATTGCTTTTATCAAAACATCTATAGTTATCACTATTATTATTACCATTTCTGAAATTATTTTGATAGATAACGTTAGTCTTACGAATAACGCAGTAAAATAAGGTTTGCAATCACATTATTCTCCCGATCAATATTACTGTGATTTTTATTATTTTTGTTTCCATTGTGACAATTATCAATTTCTTTATCATCATTAGCATAGTGATTAACATATTTTCTTATATAATCATATAAGCTATTTCCTTATAGAGTCATTACTGTATTATGCTCTTTATTGTTCTTTTAATATATATTTTTTTCAGAAATAGAAGCACGGCAATTTTTACAATTATACAGACCAATAAGTAAATATATATTTAGGTGACTTGATAGACAAATAGCCAGACCGATAGATAGATTCACAGACGATTCCTAACAAGAATTTATAGAAATATCATTAATATCACTTGATTTTGATCTCACAACACTTTCAATGGAAGAGGAAAAACTTGTTATAAAATGATAAATAAAAATCAAAATATAGATT
>NW_020870366.1:130476-147976 GCF_003789085.1 Penaeus vannamei
AGTCCTGTTGGAGGGAAGGATGAGAAGTCCCTGCTTGAGAGAGGTAGGGGGGAGGGGCTGGGAGGGGTTGAAGGTGAGTTCCTACAGGAATGCTTGGGGAGGGAAGAGGTAGGGGATGGGGTTGGGGAAGGAAGGTGTTGGGGAGGGGTAGAGGTTGGGGAGGGATGGGGAGGGGGTTGGGGAGAGGGTGTGGGGAGGGGTTTGGGGAGGGGTTGGAGAGGGTTGGGGAAGGTGGGGGGAGTTGGGGAGAGGGTTGGGGAGGGGGTTGGGGAGGGGGTTGGGGGGGTTGGGGAGGGGGTTGGGAGGGTTGGGGAGGGAGTTGGGAGAGGGGGTTGGGGAGGGGGTTGGGGGGGGTTTGGGGAGGGGTTGGGGAGGGGTTGGGGAGGGGTTGGGCTTGGAGGAGGTTGTTGGGAGGGGTTTTGGGATGGAAGGGGGGTTGAGAAGGGATAAGAGGATGTAGAGGGAAAGGAAGAAAGGGGGTGAGAGTGTGGGAGAATGGGTTGAGAGGAGGAGGGGGGGAGGAGTGATAGGTGTGGGAAGAGGGGATGAGAAGGGATAAGAGGGAGGAGGGGGAGGGGAAAGGGGTGAGAGGGTTGCAGAAGAGGTTGGGAAGGGATGATAAGTATATAGGGGGGGAAGGAGTGGTGGGGGAGGAGTTGGGGAAGGGGTGAGGGAGGTTGGAGAGGAGATGTGGGTTGGGAGAAAAGAATGAGAAGTGAGAAGGGATGGGGAGAAAGCAGATGAGGAGAACTGGTAGAGAGAGAGACAGAGAATGATAGAGACAGAGACAGACAGACAGACAGATAGACAGATAGACAGAGAGAGAAAGAGAGAGATATATCAGACAGACGACAGAACACAAGAGACAGAAAGAGAGAGAGGAGAGAGAGAAAGAGAGAGAGGAGAGAGAAAATAGAAAAAGAGAGAGAGAGATAGAGGGGAAATAAGAGGTAGGGTAGAGTGGAGAAATGAGACGGGGTGTGGGGAAGAGGGAGGAGATTGTGGGGTAGTGGGATGAAAAGGTTATTGGGGAAGGTAAGGGATGTCAAGGGTACTAAAAAAGGGTAATGGGCAGAAAAGGTATGTTAGTGTACGAGTAGAAGGGGAGGAGGAGGGGGTGGTATTGAAGTGCAAGGGGGAAGGGGGGGGGGAAGGTGATAGGGAGTGGTGGTCGAGAAGGAGTGAAAAGGAGTAAAGGAGGGAGTGTGGAGGTGAAAGAGGAATTTTGAAGCCTAGAAATTTTATTTTTTTATTTTTAATCTTTTTTTCTTTGTCTTACCTATCTACCTACAGTACATTTTCATATAACTGCCAGTCTATCTTCTTTATCTGTCTATATATCTATACATTCATCTGTCTCCTTCCAACTCCAATCAACGAATTAATGGACACCGAAATTAACACAGAGAGAGAGAGAGAGAGAGAGAGAGAGAGAGAGAGAGAGAGAGAGAGAGAGAGAGAGAGAGAGAGAGAGAGAGAGAGAGAGAGAGAGAGAGAGAGAGAGAGAGACAGACAGACAGACAGAGAGAGAGAGACAGAGACGGAGAGAGAGAGAGAGACAGAGAAAGACATAACAAACATCTAAACAAATAATAATAAATAATAATAATAATAATAATAATAATAAATAATAATAATAATAATAATAAATAAATAAAAATGACTGACTGACTGTAACTTTTTTTTCGTAGTAACTTTTTTTCGTAGTAACTTTTTTTTCGTAGTAAGTTTTTTTAATTTTTGAGCCTTTAACACACGCCCTTGTAGACTCGTCTTAGGCCATGGAAATCTAAGTTCCTGTTTTGCGTGGGTGCGCTAGTTTCATGGCATTGCCATTACAGTTTGGTCATGGTAAGTCTGTTCATTGAGGCAATATGGTCATGGTAAGCTTGCGTTTTGAATTTGTAAGTTCGTAATATGTTTTTATTAATATAATTATTATTATTATATATTTTTTGTTATCATTATTATTGTTATTATTTTTACGGAACAAGTGTGTAAGTTCAGTAAGGCAGTAAGTTCGTAATGATTTTTTTTCTTTTTGACGGAACGAGTTCAAGATATGGTCATATTTTGACGCATCATGTTCATAACAAGTTCATCTTTCGACGCAACAAGTTCATACCAAGCCCAGGCATCATCGCAACAAGTTCATAGTCAGTCCATTTTTCGACGCAAGTTCATGATAAGCTTATGCTTCGACACAACAAGTTCAAAACAAGTTCATAACAAGCTCAACATATCGACACAACAATTTCATAATCCGTTCATATTTCGACGCAACAAGTTCATAATCAGTCCATGTTTCGAAGGCAAGTTCATGATAAGCTTATGTTTCGACACAAAAAGTTCAAAAACAATTTCATCTTTCGACTTAACACGTTCATTTTTCGACGCAACAAGTTCATAACAAGCTCACATATCGACGCCATAAATTCACAATCCGTTCATATTTCTGTTCCTTTTTCGACGCAACGAGCTCATGACAAGTTCACGTTTCGACAGGCTGAGCTAACAACATCTTGATCTACGTCTCAATTCCCCGTCCTGAAACACACGTCATTTCTCATCATGTTTAATTCTATGTGTTTATGCGCTGCTGTTGCCGTATATCGCCTCACGAGTGGTTCTTGTAGTTTATCTAAGTCACCCCTGAAAAAAATATCTACCTATATACTAGACATACTTATTTGACCTTATTTATGTAAACAATAACCCACCTACTTTATCGACGGGGAAAATATAACTCTCTCTCTCTTTCTCTTTCTCTTCTCTCTCTCTCTCTCTCTCTCTCTCTCTCTCTCTCTCTCTCTCTCTCTCTCTCTCTCTCTCTCTCTCTCTCTCTCTCTCTCTCTCTCTCTCTCTCTCTCTCTCTCTCTCTCTCTCCTCATGTCGTCGTGTCTAAATCTTTTCACTTTTCCCTTTTTCTTCCCTTCGTTTTTTTTTTATATCGTCTCTTTCACTCTTTCCGCTTCCTTGAATACGCGATCGATGAGGATTTCATTCGTTCTCGAAGAGGAAAAAAATAAGAAAATAAAAACGAAAATAAGAGGAAGATTTTTCCCCAAAGAAAAAAGGGGGACTTGACCACAACTTTTATATCTCATGCATTAAAAATGTGCGACACAGGACGAGATATAGGGGATGGGGGTAAAGATGGAGGAAGAGGGGGGGGGGGGTACTGGGAGAGATGGAGAGGTGGGAGTGGGGTTGGGGAGGAGGAGGGACGAAGGAGGGAGGGAGGGAGGGTGAGGGAGAGAAGGAGAGAGAGAAGAGAGAGAGAGAGAGAGAGAGAGAGAGAGAGAGAGAGAGAGAGAGAGAGAGAGAGAGAGAGAGAGAGAGGAGAGAGAGAGAGAGAGACAGAGAGACAGAGAGACAGACAGAGAGAGAGAGAGAGAGAGAGAGAGAGAGAGAGAGAGAGAGAGAGAGAGAGAGAGAGAGAGAGAGAGAGAGGAGAGAGAGAGAGAGAGAGAGAGAGAAGAGAGATAGAGAGAGAAATATAGAGAGGAGCGAAAGAAGGGGAGAAGAGTGGGACAGAACAATTTCTGCATATTCTTGCAGGAGAAATATTTGCAATGTCGATACCGCATGTAGGAACGGAAGAATGCACGAAAAGATATGGGAGGACTATGCTTGCAGAATATATCTAAACCGATATTCATGTGTGCGTGCTTATACTTGTATATGTTTACATACATACACACACGTATATACATATACACACATATCTATCTATCTAACATATATATATATATATATATATATATATATATATATATATATATATATATATATATATATGTATGTGTGTATTACATATACATACATATGTGTGTGTGCAGATATAGATATATGTGGGTGTGCGGGAGACAATATAATCACTTACACACACTTGCCAATGCACACACACTTGTATTACATACAGTCACACATACATACACACAGATTCATGCACATACACACATAAACATGCACATATCCATATCTTTTTCATCACTTACATATTTTAAGAGATATCATTGCCAAAGTAATATTTTTAGCAACAAGAATTCTGTATAACTTTTTTTATCAAAAAAAAAAGAAAAAAAGGCTTATAGGGGCTTTGTGAAGAACCAATTTACTGTCCAGCTGGAGGACAATATAACTTTTTTTCTCTCTTTTTTTATAGAATTTCAAGAACAGACAATCTTCCACGGCTTAATAAAGGGTGACCGTTATTTCTAAGTGAAACTCTTATTGACCGATGGGACCCTTCGCTGATGAAAAATTTCCTTGTAATAGCTAGCTACGGAAAAGACTGTGAATCCGATGTTAGAGCCCGAACTTCAGCTTGAAGTATCTGTAACTTCTTTAATAACCATCACAAGTTTAGCCAAATCCGGTTCGATTTTGCAGTACTGTGACATGTATTTCAATTTTACTTTTTATCTTATTTTCCTTTTTTATCTATATCATAATCCCGGATTCAAATCAACACCGAAGTCTAGGCCAAAGCGTCGCATTCGCACAATTGACCGTAACGATGGAAACAATGTCGGGGAGATAAGTGGCCGTTGAATTGCAAGTTTTGGCGAAAATTGAATATCAAGCTGTCGTTCTCGACCCCCCGCACGCCCGCAAGACGTAACGGAGTAAGAAGACGTTAAGCGACGCCCCCGATGTCCTACTGTCTCCCTCGGCCGATTTCTAGAAAGTTCTGACAGTAATGAACACCTTTTAAGTTCACATAACATCTAAAGGGCGCGTCTTGTACTGAAGGGACTGGATACCATATGTCAAGATCCTGGCGCCTAGTGTGGCGTTGGAAGGGAAATATAACATTGACAAGCGCGTCAAGAGTATGAAAAATTACCCGTATATGATAGTAGAGTAAATGATGAAGAACCATACAAAAAAAAAATAAATACTGCCATCAATCGTACGGTGATTCGACAGCATGTTCTTGTTGTTATGAGCAACATGCACACTCCAGAGACGGTATCATATACAGAGTATATGTCGGCTGCATATGATTTATAAATATCTAGCTTTCACATTTTAAAGTGGTCGTGCTGCAAGTGAAATGCTAAAATACTGGGAGGCCACAGGTGCGCCCCAGATGATGGATTTCTGTCGCAATTTCTACTCATGCTCAGCTTTAGAGGGCGAGCAAATTAAAATGTCTAAATAAACGAGAACTTGATCGTTGATTACTTTTGAAAGCACTAGTGACATCAATCTGCTGAATGCGAGGGGGGGGGGGGGGGGGGGAATTGCGAAGGCCGAAAGGACACGCTCAAAATGTCTCATGTGAGGTGAAAAGGCTGTGTCGGGAATACTACGGGGTGCCATGGGGACCCGCAGAAATCCCTTGGTAAGTTCTGTTGCTGAAAAGACCTTGTTATTTGAGCCAATGTCTTGTAACAACCTAAGATTGGGTATAGGGAAGGGTTCCGACGCTGTTCTTCATTCAGCTTTCGATAATCCACAACCGGGCGGAAGGCGTCCATTTTGGGAACAAAACGAGGGAGAAAAACAGAGGGAATTACTCGGTCGAATGAGATTCATTTCTAACATTGCTTTAACCTCTTTCCCCAATGCTGTGTCGCTTGAATGAGGATCGATAACTCGGTATGTATAAGGGCTTGGTGTCAGGCTTCACCCCCAAAGCAATGCCATTACTTTCACTGGCTTTACATACCCCTTGAGGACCCCCCCCCCCCCCTGCCTATGAACGTATCCGGAACCATTCATGCCCGTAATGGCAAATCATGACACTTAAATACACAGATCCTACACTCACACCCTACACCTGCCCCCAACACCCTTCCCAAGTCCAACACCCCCCCCCTGCCCCCACCCCCCACCCGTCAATCACCCGCTCCCACGTCAGCTGGCCCCGAGGATGCCGACCCGCGCGAGAAATTCCCTGACGACCACGTGATCGCTCCGACTTCACATGACAACGCTCCTCAACCTATAGCTACCACCACTATCCCTGCCGTTTCATGACTTGCTTATATTTATCTTTATATTTATCCCAAAGATGGCTGTATGACTTGGTTGCGCATCTAGTGATAACTCAAAATTACGTAGGGTTTCTAAGGAGACATCCGAGCAGAGTGATTCTTTGTCTAAAAAGAAATGCGCAGGTTTATCATTCAACATTGATGGTAATGATCATAGTTAGGGATGCAATTAGTCGGTATAAAGAGAAGTAACAATAAACGAAATAACTAATGAATAAACGCATGACTAATAAATAACCGAAATAACTGGGGAAGGGCCAAACTTTGTCGACCGTTTTAAATGCTTGACTCATGCGAGGTCAATGAGATTTCTCAATTATTTCCCTTAAATTTGTGTATTTCTCTCTCTCTATCTCTCTCTCTCTCTCTCTCTCTCTCTCACTAACTACCTACCTACGTATCTCTATACCTATCTTTTAACTATATCTGTCTGTCGATGTGTTAGTATCTCGCTATCTATCGACCTGCGTGTATGCATGTGTGTGTGTGTGTGGTGTGTGTGTGTGTGTGTGTGTGTGTGTGTGTGTCTGTGTGTGTGTATGTGTGTGTGTGTGTGTGTGTGTGTGTGTGTGTGTGTGTGTGTGTGTGTGTGTGTGTGTGTGTGTGTGTGTGTGTGTGTGTGTGTATGCGTGCGTGATAGCAAGTACCCTGCATCACACACACAAACACGGTCACATGAATATCTGAATACTACAGTAACATATGCACAAAAATTAAAACCTAAAACGGCACTTTTTAGGCCTTTTTTCCGGTGCCAAGAAACTGTCTAACTACACTAGAAAGTGTCGTTTTTTTCATTTGCGACACTTCTCCGGGCCGATCGCGACAGCAACCCTGCCGAATCTTCTACGCTGTGCCACAGTGCGGCTCCACCCCATTCCTAGGAATTGTACTCGAGTTGACGAATCTGATTTTGTTTTTGAATTGTATCAATTAACAAATCACTGGTTTACTGATGTAACATTAGGAAATAACAATAAATACAAGTTGTTAGTTATCGACATCTTCAAATTACAAATCAAACGACGGAAAACTATCGAAATCAGTTGAAAATGCGCGGGCCCTAAGCGCCTCCCATCATACTTCTTCATTCGTCCATCGACAATGGTTTCGAAGGTCACACTTCTTTAAATATTTTGAAAATGACACTATTTATTGATTGATATCAACTACATTGAAAAGGAGATATAAGTTTACGTGTGCATATTCAATTATACATACATAATAAGTAAAATGATTATGTAAAACCTAACATAAATTTTCATAATATTCTTTTAACCATTCGAACACATTCTGTAAATAAAACATGAGATACTTCCCCGTATATTATTCGTTATGGAACACTTTTGGAGGCCTGAATATTGCCCAAGATTAAAGCATAAATGATATAAGAAAAACAGTAACAAACCTTACATGACATATCACATAAAAATGTACACATACGAAAGATAAACCTGAACCTCGCTCTTCTTAGCCGTAGCCCTATTAATTAATACGAAATCATATAAACCTTAAACTCTATTGTTATATATGGTAGTAGTGTATATTTTTGATATTATATTTCTGCATATATATGTATATATATGCATATACATACATAAATGCATATATATGTGTATATATATCATATATATATATATATATATATATATATATATATATATATATATATATATATATATATATATATATGTATATTATAGATAGATAGATAGATAGATAGATAGATAGATAGATAGATAGATAGATAGATAGATAGATAGATAGATAGATAGATAGATAGATAGATAGATAATAAATAAATATATATATATATATATATGTGTGTGTGTGTGTGTGTGTGTGTGTGTGTGTGTATACTGTATATATAGGTATGTATGTATGTACACATTTCTGTATGTATATATATAATATATATACATATATGCACACATACACGCGCGCGCGCGCGTAAATGCTTTTAAACTAGTACTTAGTGCAATAATATCTTCATTAACATCATCAAAGTTACTAATATTGCACCATAGAGTGCAGCATCAATTTTGAACTTCCCATTTTCTTCCAGTTTTAAACCGGGCAGAGGTGCTCCGCGCGCTCATCAGCCAGAAGCAGTTGCTTATATATAACTCCGCCCCCATAAATAGGGGCGGAGTCATAGGAAACTGTAGTACTACACCTCTTGGCGCCGGAAAAAAGGCCTTTTGTGTTCCCTATCTTTGGATATGTAATTTTTTTGTTCTCCCTTTCTTTCTTTTTCAACTTTATTCATTCTCAACAGGATAATCAAAATGTACATATGTTATGTATAATACATTCACGCTCAAACCGAAAGAATTATCTTATACGTATTTGGCAAATTATTAAAATCTATTACATAATGTACGCAGTAACATTCAATATATAAGCAGCAGACTTTAAGGTGTTATGCGGAACCAAAAACAAAAAAAATGATGTGCGAAAGCACAGTCGTATAGATTGCATATCATTAATTACAAATAACCATATTGTTATATATGGTATGTACAATGATGCATGTATATACAATCTCATATAGTCTGTACAAACTTATATATTTGTGTGTGTATGCCTTGTAGTCCATATCAATTTCCCTGTATTTTTACATAATTCGATTGCATCGGGAATGCCACTGCACTGTTCATCATTTTCCCAGTCTAGATCTCTATAGTATATAGTATAGGACCTTCCCTCCCCCTAAAACCAGTGATGTGTAAATTATACAGCCCGACATATCTATCTTTCCCTCTCTCTTTTTTATTTTTAGTGTTCCCTTTCTTCGGATATGTCCTTAATAGTTTTCCCTTTCTTTCTTCTTTTCTAACTTTATTCATTCTCAACAGGATAATTTAAATGTACAAATATTATGTAAAACACATCCTTGCACAAACCGAAAGAATTCCCTTATTAGTATTTGGCAGATCTATTAGAACGCATCATATTTACGAAACATATTATGAATAAAGTACGCAGTAACATTTAATATATATACAGGAGACCGGAAGTCATTGGTAAGAATATTTTATCAAATTACTTAAAATGTGCAAACTTATATTAATAAATACATTATATATAAGTATCTATGCCATATTAAATGTTACAGTCATTGGTGTGAAAATTTATCAAACGAATTAAAAATGTTCAGAGGTTATAATGTGCGAACTTATATTAATAAATACATTATATATAAGTATCTATGCCATATGTGATCATATTATGCTTTTGTAATATATACGATCATGTATGTATATACAATCTTATATAATATTGTGTAACTGCCCTGTAGCTTTTATCAAAATGTCTTATTTTCACATAATTCGTTGCATCAGGAATGCCACTGCACTATCCACCATTTTCCCAGAGTCTAGATTTTTATAGTATATAGGATAGGACCTCCCTTCCCCCCTAAAACCCATAATGTGTAAAGTATAAAGCCCACGTGGTGTATTAACAAGTGCAAACATTTTATTTCTCTCTCTCTCTCTCTCTCTCTCTCTCTCTCTCTCTCTCTCTCTCTCTCTCTCTCTCTCTCTCTCTCTCTCTCTCTCTCTCTCTCTCTCTCTCTCTCTCTCTCTCTCTCTGTATGCAGCAACACACGATATAAAGACAGCAGACCACATTCATTGCAAGAAATTGTAATGTGCCAAAGCACAATCACATATATTGTATATGATTAGTAATACCACATGTGATCATATTTAAAGTGTACAATCATGTATGTATATACAATCTCATATAGTATGTACAAAACTCTATATTTTTGTGTGTGCCTTGTAGTTCTTATCAGTTTTTTTTTTTTTTTTTTTTTGTATTGTTACATAATTCGATTGCATGAAGAATGCCACTGCAGTGTACATTCAGTTTAGATCTCTATAGTATAGTATAGGACCTCCCATCTCCCCTAACTATTGCCATCTTTTCCGGTGGGAATTAAGGTGTCTCGCGACGCGACGCGACACCGAAAGCTGTCTCGTGATCGGAGGCGAAACAGGCCTCTAAGCTCCGCCCATTTAAGTGACGTAATGGGAATGGCGGCGGTTGACGACTTGATAATTTACTGTACTGGTTATTTTTCCGACAGGTACACAGTATTTAGGAATATGATTTCCAAGATGGCTTTTGATATCTTATGGTGGGTAGTGCGGTGTTATAGATATCCAATATAAGTACGAATATGCATGAAATATCCGAAGTAAGAGAAATGCATCTGGCAACTCGATAAATGTTTACCGCCTGCTCGATTCCTGTCGCGTGCAAGGTGTCGCGTTTTCCGCAAACGCTGGAAAAGATGCCTTATATCTGTCTGTTTGTGTCTGTCGACCTATTTCCATAACTGTCTTGCCCTCTTTCGACCTGAGTGTATGCGTGTGTTGTGGATTTGAGTACAATAGCAACTACCCTGCATCACACACACACAAACACATGCGCGCATATAAATATCCGAATCCTACAGTAACATGCACAGAGATTAAAACCCAAACGCATTTTTTTTTCTTTAGTTTTCCCTATTTTTGGAAGTGTACTTATTTAGTTCTCCATTTTTCTTCATTTTTAACTTTATTTATTCTCAATAGGATAATCAAAATGTACATATATTATGTAAAACACATCCTCGCACAAATCAAAAGAATTCCTTTATTAGTATTTGGCAAATCCATTAGAGCTCATCATATTTACTAAACAGTATTTAAATAAAGTACGCAGTAGCATTTTATATATACACAGCAGACGCCAATTATTCGATTCTAGAATGTTCAGAAATAGTATGTTAAAACATAATTATAATATATATATATAATGAGTTATAACATAGGATCATATAGTTATCTTATATTATTTACAATCATGTATGTATGTACCATATCATATAGCATCTACAAACCTCTATATTTTAGTGTGTGCCTTGCAGGCCTTATAAATTTGTCTGTATTTTCACTTAATTCGATGCATCAGGAATGCCGCTGTACTGTTCATCATTTTCCCAGAGCCTAAATCTCTACAGTATATAGTATAGGACCTTCCCTCCCCCTTAAAACCCGTAATATCTAATGTATACTGCCTGGCCTCTCTATCTTCCTCTCTCTCTCTCTTCTCTCTCTCTCTCTCTCTCTCTCTCTCTCTCTCTCTCTCTCTCTCTCTCTCTCTCTCTCTCTCTCTCTCTCTCTCTCTCTCTCTCTCTTTCTCTCCTCTCTCTCGAAGCAGCCTCCCCCTCTCTCTCTCTCTCGAAGCACTCTCTCTCTCTCTCTCTCTCTCTCTCTCTCTCTCTCTCGAAGCATCTCTCTCCCCCCCTCTCTCTCTATCTCTCTCTCATGAAGCCTCTGTCTCTCTCTCCCTCTCTATCTGTCTCCTCTCTCTCTCTCTCTCTCTCTCTCTCTCTCTCTTCTCTCTCTCTCTCTCTCTCTCTGTGTGTGTGTGTGTGTGTGTGTGTGTATACCTACGTATCTCTCTACCTATTTTTTTAAACTATATCTGTATGCTTGTGTCTGCCGATCTTTATCCATAAATGTCTTGCCGTGTATCAACCTGTGCGTGCGTGTGTGTGTGTGTGTGTGTATGACCATTTGTGTTTCTCTACAATAAAAACTACCAATTAAAAACTACCTTGCATCACACAAACACGGTCACACAAATATCCGAATAATACAGTAACATATGGAAAAAAACTAATCGGCATTTTTTAATTTCCCTTTCTTTGGATGTGTACTTATGTACTATGTACTAGCTTTCCCTTTTGGTAATTTTACAGCTTTTTTACATTTTATTCATTCTCAACAGGATCCTTTAAGCGTACATATAT
Source organism: Penaeus vannamei (assembly GCF_003789085.1). Lineage (NCBI taxonomy): Eukaryota > Metazoa > Arthropoda > Malacostraca > Decapoda > Penaeidae > Penaeus > Penaeus vannamei. Next base: position 142,297 of record NW_020870366.1, read on the forward strand.
TATGTAAAACACATCCTCGCACAAATCGAAATAATTCCCTATTAGTGTATTTGACAGATCTATTAGAAATCATCATATTTACGAAACAGATTATAAATAAAGTACGCAGTAAAATTGAATATAAAAACCAGACCATGTGGCACTTGAAGAATCTACTCTTTTTCATGAATTTTAATGTGCAGAAGCGCGATTTTATATACATTGTTTATCATTAATAATACCTTATACGATCATATTGTTAATTGTAATATGCACAATCATGTATGTATATATAATCGTATATAGTATATACAAACCTCTATTTTGGTGTGTCTGCCTTGTAGCTCTTTATCAATTTCCCTGCATTTTCACATAATTCGATTGCAACAAGAAGGTCACTGCACTCTTCATTTTCCCAGGATAGATCTCTATATCATAGAGCATATGAACTCCCTTCCCCCCCTAAAAAAACGTAATGTATACAGCCCGACATGTGAATTGGCGACAAGTGGAAACATTTCGCTCTCTCTCTCTCTCTCTCTCTCTCTCTCTCTCTCTCTCTCTCTCTCTCTCTCTCTCTCTCTCTCTCTCTCTCTCTTCTCTCTCTCTCTCTCTCTCGCCAAAGCACCTCGTTCACCGGCCTTCGAATCTCCGTAATTGTGCCACCCCCCTCCACCCCCCCTTGCCCTCTTCCGCTACCATGACGTCAGAGACATCAATCATGGCAGGGTTATCTCTCCAGGCCAGGGAGGCTGGCAGGGGGACGCGCCTCCGAGACTATAATGGGATAAACAGAGACACGGCGCCCTGATAACTCTTCTGCAGGATCGCACGCGGGCTGCCTTTATCTATCCATCTATTTATCTATCTATTATCTATCTATCTATCTATATGTGTGTGTGTGTGTGTGTGTGTGTGTGTGTGTGTGTGTGTGTGTGTGTGTGTGTGTGTGTTCACATTTGCATATATATAGTCATGCTTCCACATACATATATGTTTGCACATACACATACACCAATATATATACACATTGTCGTAAATACACCATGCAAGCGCGCATTAAATCGAGGTTAGTCATCATACTTCCGGCGATATTCGCATCCAAAAAACATAAATAACGAAGCAAATATGCACATAACCCGGAAAGGACATCACATTCACACAAAACCGAGCGAGAATTAAACTATATTTAGCATCACGTCCGAAAATTCCATTGCTTAGTTTTATATGGAAATGAGTGAGAATCAGAGAGAGAGGGAGAGAGAAAGAAAGGAGAGAGAGAGAGAGAGAGAGAGAGAGAAGAGAGAGAGAGAGAGAGAGAGAGAGAGAGAGAGAGAGAGAGAGAGAGAGATGGAGGGCAGAAAGAGAGAGAGAGGGGGGGCAGGGAGAGAGAGAGAGAGATAGGGCAAGGAGGGAAGAAGGGAAGGAGGGAGGAAGGTAGAGAGAGAGAAGAGTGGCAGGGGAAGAAAAGGAATGAGGGAGGAATAGAGAGAGAGAGAAAGAGAGAGAGGTGGCACTGTGACAGATGAATACAAATAAGTTTTAGATATTTTATTTTATCTTTAATTATCATCGGTAAGGCTTATCAAGTATTTCTGCTACTAATGAGATGTATACAACTATCATTATCATTAGCATTATCAGCCTTATTGTTAGTAGTGGCAATAGCAATGAAACAATACCTAACAATTTCAAAAGTAAACGAAAGATAGCAATGCAGTTACTGATACACGCAACCCCCCCCCCCCGCCTGCCATGTAAAAAAAGGAAAGAGAGAGAAAAAAAAAAGAAAAAAAAATGGACCTGTTTTGAAAATGCAATATCGGGGAAAAGGAAAATGTAATGGGTCTAGAAATGCAGGGAAGACAGACCATTACTCCAGGGTTGTCTTTCTATAACGTTTTGAGAGAGAGAGCGGAGAAGAAAAAGGGAAAGATGGAGAGAAAGAGAGAAGGGAGGAGGAGAGAGAAAAGAAGAAAGAGTGTGAGGAAGAGAAGGAGAGGGAGGCAGAGAGAGAGAGAGAGAGGAGGAGAGAGAGAGAAGAGAGAGAGAGAGAGTGAGAGAGAGAGAAGGCAAGAAAAGGAAGGAGAGACGGAGAAAATGAGAAAGAGAGAGGGAAAGATGGAGAGGGAGGGAGGAAAAAAACATGGAGAGAGACGAAATAAGGAACGGGGAGGAGAGAGAGAGAAAGGGAAACAGATTAAATATGAGAGTGAGAGAGGGTGATTGACAGATAGAGAGAGAGAGAGAGAGAGAGAGAGAGAGAATAGAACAGACTAACAAAAAGTTAGAAAGATATATATCACAAAAAAAAATAGAAAGACAGAAAGAGAAAAAACAAAAAATAAGTAAAGAGAAATGGAAAGGCACTTATCCCATATCTCAGAGATGAATATATAAAAATGCAGAACAAGAAAGAAAGAAAGAAATATATATATCCTCTCTTGAAGTTGTATTTTCATTTAAAAAAGAAATTACTCTTACCTTGAACATAAAGCAAGACAAATATACCAAAAATCTATCCCATTATCTAACAACTTGTCTCCACTAATCATGCGACTTAATAATTCAGTTAAAAACTTTATCATTATCAAAAATCAGACGCAAAAAGGCCTTAATTCTTATGGCGAAAGGAGAAACAGAAAAACCCTCCGTTTGCGATATTGATTACTACAATCACAGAAAAATCCTTCTTTTTTAATTGTTTTTATTGTGATATTAGCTACTCCAATTAACGTATGATTTAACTCCAATTAACAGCAAAGCATATTTTTATTTTTTTTTTTTCTTTTTTTTGCGGTTTTTCTTTTAAATTGTCTATTTCAATTGTATGTACTTTTTTACCATAATATCTATCATTACTGCTTTTGATATCATCATTATCATCATCTTTGATATCAATGTTATTATCATTGTTATTGCTGTTACTATCATCATCATTATTATGAATATCAATGTTATTATTATCATAATGCTTATCATCATTATTATCATTTTTATCATCTTTATTATCATTATCATCATCATTATTACTATTACAATTTCTGAATCTTTATCATGCCATCATTATTATGATTACCATTATCATCAAAATGTAATGAGAATAATAAAAATAATGGTGATGATGATGATGATGATTATAAAAGAATTATGATAATGATAATGATAACAATAATGGTAATAATGATAATGATAACAATAATGATGGTGATAGTAATGATAATGATGATAATAATAAAAATAATAGCAGTAATAATAACAGCAGCAATAACGTCGACAATACCTAGCGAGCTAAAAAGGGAATAAATGGATTTATCAACATATCTTAAGTATATAGAAACTAGAGTATATGTTGTTATCTGAACAGTTTTATCTACTTGGGTACATAGATATTGATTTTCCTTTTTATTATTGTTGTTAATTTTGTGTGTGTTATCTGTAGATAAAGAAAAAAAAATCGGTTTAGAGCCTGCGAAATTTTATCATGGATTTTATTATATGTTTTTTATATGTGCTTATTTTCACTTTCAGTCTAAATGGAAAACTATATAAATCATTGCTTTTGCTTCTTTTTTTTTTTTAACTTCCATTGTGGGGAAACACTTGTATTCTCCTTTCTTCTTCTTCTTCTTCTTCTCTTGTTCTCTTCTTCTCTTCTTGTTCTCTCTTCTCCTCCTCTTCTTCTTACTTTTCCTCTTGTCCTTCTCTCTCTTCTTCTAAATAATAGATAAATTGAATCTTTTAAACTATGGCTTGGTTTAAGGACAGAAATTGGGGGGTAATGATAATGAAAAGGAAATATTAGAAAGATGAAAAAGCGGAATGAAGGTGAAAGAGGAAAGATATTGTAGAATAACAGCAGAAAAGAAATGGAATAAGTAGATGTGTTTTTTAAGTAGTTGAAATAAAGGATAAAAGAAAAAGGGGAAAAAATGAAGGTTAGAAGAGAGCAGAAACAGGGGTGGGAGAGGGACGAGGGGAGGGAGAGGGAGAGGGAGAGAGGGAAGGAGGAAGAAAGGAAGGGAAAGAGGGAGGGAGGAGAGGCAAAGAGAGAAAGGAGAGGGGAGAGGAAAAAGTTAGAGAGCGGAAAAGAGGGAGGGGAGGAGAAGAGAGAGGAGAGAGGGGGAAGGAAAAAGTGAGAGAAAGGAAGAGGAGGGGAGCGGAAGAGAGGGGACACTGGAGCACCGAGATAGCACTGAGTAGGTCCGGAAGAGGGGAGAGGGGAAGGGGGAGATGAGATGGGTTTAAGGGGAAATAGTGATGGGAAGGAAGGAAAGAGGACGAGGTTGGAGGTCACGGGGGATGCTTCTCTCACCACACTCATGGAGGAGGGAGGGAGGAGGGAGGGAGGGAGAGAGGGAACCAGGGAGGGCGAGGGAGGGAGCCGGAGGGAGCGAGGGAGGGAGGGAGGGAGGCGAGGGAGCCAGGGAGGGGGAGGGAGCCAGGGAGGGAAGGGAGGAGGGAGGGCGAGGGAGGGACCAGGGAGGGAGCGAGGGAGCGAGGGAGCGAGGGAGGGAGGGAGGGAGGAGAGAGGAGAGAGAGAGAGAGAGAGAGAGAGAGAGAGAGAGAGAGAGAGAGAGAGAGAGAGAGAGAGAGAGAGAGAGAGAGAGAGAGAGAGAGAGAGAGAGAGAGAGAGAGAGAGAGAGAGAGAGAGAGAAGAGAGAGAAAGAGAGAGAGAAAGAAAGAGAGAGAGAGAGAGAGAGAGAGAGAAAGAAAGAAAGAGAGAAAGAAAAAAGAAAAAGAAAGAAAGAGAAGCCAGGGAGGTTAACAAAGAACTATATACGCTTAACTCATCTCCCAGTTTGTGCATGTATATTGTCTCATTTTCACTTCAGTCCACATAGACGGTTGCTGTTGACTTTATCAGTAAGATAAACAGGCAGGACCTGTCTGGCAGAAGTTTGTTATTTATATGTAAATATTCATCAGCTTACATATGAGTGTGTGTCTATTTATATTTATATGTGTGTGTATGTGTGTGTGTGAGTGTGTGTGTGAGTGTGTGTGTGCGTGTGTGTGCATAAATATATGCATACATATGATATATATATATATATGTATATATATATATATATATATATATATATATATATATATATTATATATATATATATATATATATACATACACACATATAGATGCATATATATATATATATATATATATATATATATATATATATATATATATAATATATATATATATATATATATATATATATATATATATATTATATATATATATATATATATATATATATATATATATATATATATATATATTACACACACACACACACACACACACACACACACACACACACACACACACACACACACACACACACATACGTACATACACTCATACATAACCGCACACACGTTGCAAATGCCCGTGTGTGCGGCCGAGGGTCGTGTGAGTCACGCCAGAGAGCGTCGAGGCGAAGGTCGTGGTCGCGGAGGGGTCGTCGGGCGTCCTCCGCGTTAACCCTTTGGCCGCGGAGAGGGCGACGGAGAGGGACGACTTAATCATTTTTATTGTTATTATCATTCATCTCCTTATCCGCCTTAAACATATATGATGATGATTTATTTTTCTGTTAGAGACGACTTGATCTTTTTTTTATTATTATTATTATCCATCTATTTCTCTATCTAAACAGAGAGAGAGAAGGAGAGAGAGAGCAACAGAAAGAGAGAGA
>NW_020870366.1:157976-165476 GCF_003789085.1 Penaeus vannamei
ACACACCACACACACACACAACACACACACACACACACACACAAACACAACACAAACCCACAAACCACAAACCCACAAACCTACACACACACCACACACACACACACATAAATACATGCGTGTTTATGCCCTGCACATCACACCAAATGCGCTGAACACAATCAAGCCGCAAAACTCACTAAACCTGAATAAATGTCACCATCATTCATCCGAGTCCCCGTCCACTTTGTCCTTATCAACAATACAGTAATACAAATGATATAAAGATAAGTCAGCAAAACCAGTAACGCGATCGCAGAGTTTATGCTGACATGACACGGCAGCCTCTGTCACTGTCACTGTCATTAGGGTCATTCAGTGCCAGTTATACAGTACCAACTTCTGTAACAAAGTCATGGCGGTGTGGTTATTACATGATCAGTATTATTAAAGTTTGATTTTTGTGTGTTAGTCGTATTTTCTCCTTTTCCCCTTCCTTCTTCCTCTTCTCCTCTTTCTCTTCAACTTTTTTTTTCCGGCCACTTCTCCTCCACCTCCCTCCTCACTCTCTCTCTTTATCTTTCCTATCCTTTTTTATTCTTTTGTACGTTAGTCGTTATTCTCCTTCCTTTCCTTCTTTCTCTTCTCCTCCTCTTTCTCTTCACCTTTCTTTCGCTCCATCTCTCCATTCCACCCCACTCTCTCTCTTTATCCCTCCTCTCCTTCTTTTAATTCTTTTGTACGTGTGTGTTCGTTGTATTTTCTCCTTCTGCCCTTCCTTCTTCGTCTTCTCTCCTCTCTTTCTCTTCGCCTATTTTTCCTCTCACTCCTCCACCTCCCCCCCCCTCTCTCCCTTTATCCTTCATCTCCTCCTTTTTATTCCTTTGTACTTGAGTGCCAGTCGTATTTTCAGTAATGTTATAAAGTTAGCACATTGAATATTGACGTAATAGTTATATTCGGATTAGAAACCCTGTTATTTTCACAACCTCTACAACTTTTGTTCTTATTGGTATCACCAGTTGTGTAATAGTATTGAATGGATTAGGGTTAATATATTTCTTTCTTTGTTATTACAAACTTCCTGTTACTTCTGTGCTATTACTAGTATCCATATTACTACATCTACGATAAAAAAAAAATAATAATAATGATGATAAATAATACAATAAGTATCGTTAATTTTGAAGACTGTCATTAATATCACCATTTTTATAACTTTTTTGTCTTCATTGATGCCATTGCTATGGTAATTATTCCCGTCAATATAATTACAAATACTTGCTAATTCATTTGATTAATCTCTATGATCATCCAGCCTATATAAGCAAGATTCCTCACCACTTTCCATTATGCTTATTCTCCTATTCCTTTTCCTCCTCTTTCTCTTCATCTTGCTCTCCTTTTCTTCTTGCTATCCTCCTCTTCTCTTACTCTCCTCCTCTTCCTCTTCTTTCTCCTCCTCTCCCCATTTCTCTCCTTCTCTTCCTCTTGCTCTCCTACTCTTCCTTCTTCTCCTCTTCCTCCTCCTCTTCTTCTTGCTCCTTATCTTCCTCTTCTTATTCCTACTCTTACCCCTGCTACTCCTCATTCTCTTTCATCTTACTTTTAGTCTCTTTTCTTCGTCACCTCTTTCTCTCCTCCTCCTATTTCTCCTCCTCTTCCTTCTTTCTTTTCTCCTCCTCTTTCTCTTCACCTTTTTTCCGCTCACTTCTCCTCCACCTCCCCCCCCCCTCTCTCTCTTTATCTTTCTCCTTTTTTGGTACTTTTTCTCTTTACACTGCTACTTCTCTTCCTTTTCTCATTATCTCTTTCTTTCTCCTCTCTCTTCTCCCTTTCCTCCTGCTTTTCCTATCTCTCTTTTTCCCTTTTCCAATCTCCCACTCCGCCCTTCAATGCCCTCCTCAATCCTCTTCATCCTCTTCCTCTCTTCCTCCTCCTCACCTCCTTCTCCTCCTTTTCCTCTCCTCCTCCTCCTCCTTCAAGAAGGAACGGCAGGCGAGAGAGAGAGAGTGGGAGAGAGAGAGAGAGAGAGAGAGAGAGAGAGAAGAGAGAGAGAGAGAGAGAGAGAGAGAGAGAGAGAGAGAGAGAGGAGAGAGAGAGAGAGAGAGGAGAGAGAGAGAGAGAGAGAGAGAGAGAGAGAGAGAGAGAGAGAGAGAGAGAGAGAGAGAGAGAGAGAGAGAGAGAGAGAGAGAGAGAGAGAGAGAGAGAGAGAGAGAGAGGAAAAGAGCGCTTGAGACGTGACGTGGAATTCAAAAATTGCATTATCGAAAACCATTGAAAGGAGTTCTATCATCATCATAATAATAATGATAAATGGAAGGAGAGAAAAGGAAAAATGGGAAGAGGCGAGGTACGTACCTTTTGCTTTTCTTTTTGAAGTTTTTTGTTTTTGTTTTTTGAAGTTAGAAGTTGCTGGAAGTTTATTTTTCAAATGTTGGTGATGTTTGAAATGTTCATCACTGGTGGTGTGGTGTTGAGGAATCTTATCATTAAATGAGTCATGTTGATGATGATCATAATGATAAGGATAGTAATGGTAAATAACTTAATATTGCTGAAAATCGTAATGTTAGATGATTAAGGTGATAGTAAAAAGACAAAATAATGGGACTCATTAATTGATAAGTGTGAGGTCACGATAATGATAATGATGATGAAAATAGTGATAAACACATTGTTATCTTTTAATATCACTGTGTTGGCTTTATGATTCGTAAACAATAACAGCAGAATTATTATAATTTTTATTACCACTGTCATTGTTATCATTTTTACCATTATTCTTGCCGATGTAGATGCTATTACAGCTGTCATTATCATCACTATCACTACTACTAGTACTCAATATCATCAATCATCATCCTCGATCACACCATCTATCAGGTTAACCATTATCATCATTACCGCAGGCTTTCATCCCTCGTCCCGGCGTGGGGCCACCGACCATCATCGTCATCCGCTCCGATCATCACCGATCATCCATCCCAAATCGTCATGCGTCTATCCTCACAACGCCTCATCTCTCGCGACTACATTCATCATCACTCACACGAATCCTTTCTCATTCCATTGCTGGTCACTCACTTTCATTCTTTCCCCTTCTTGCTCCTCCCTCTCTGCTACATCGACCTCATCTCCGGTCTCCACTCAGACTCCACTGCATTTGCTATCTATTAACATTGATCTCATTTCTTCATCATCCACTCTGCGCAAACTCGGTAGGACGAGCTTAAAAGTACGGCAGCTTATAATAGACACAGTGATAAGAGAATGTTTATAACAATGGATGATAAGCATTCGATTTAACAAAGATGGCTATACTAACATAACTATACAGCATTAGAGTAAAAAGAAGTAGAGGGACAGACAGAAGCAGGTGAAGGTCATGCAGGAAAGACCGATCAGCAATTAGTTGGGTCCCTCGTTATGTTCATTCCACCTGTTCGTCCTCGATAGGCTAGGCAATGCAGCATAGTCATAATTAACCGTATAAAAGTGCCGAATCTACACAATGATGCATCCCCTCGATCAGCGGCTTACATAGTAGAAAATCAAGAGTTCACCACTTTAAGAGAAGCACAACGATTCTCCTACATACCACGTGGGTGTCCCTGACGCGCGTTCGAGCGACCGTCCCCGCACCCCCCGTTCCCGTGCGCCTCCCTCCTCCCTTCACCCCTCTTCCCCTTCCCCAGGCGCGCATACCTATCAGGAACATGAGCTTATCTCCTCCCGCTTTCTAACTTACACACCGCTCGATTCGCCATAACGTCTGCGCCGAAAAGACAAAGGCGCCTTTCATGCGAAGTAGACAGCCTATTAAGTCCCGCCTCCTTTTCTTTCGTAAACGAATAGCCCAGCGCGCCTCCCCCCCCCGACGATCGGGGATCGCGGGGGCTCTCCTTGTTTGTCTTCACTACCCTCCTTCTACTACACCTACTTGCTGTAATGGAATGGAGTAGCGGGGATAGATCGGTTCCAACACTAACGCTTATGTTACTGACTGACTGTTTACTACGATGCCCTTGCTTGGTGCTCCAGAGGGGTGTCAATGGAGGTGTGAATTTGAAAGGTCTCTGAAACAAATTCGCTTTTGCATCTCAGGATGCTGGGGGTGTCTGTAGTTGTAGGTTGGTTGTTTTGAGTGACGTTGTTGTTGCGTTCTTGGTTTTCTAAGTTCGTATCCTGTGTAATTGGTTACTGAGATTTTGGCTGTCGTAGATTGCGGTACGACGCCAGTAAATCGCATGAGAACAGTAGTTCGTATGTGATCAGTCTGGATCGAGTGTGGTGGGGGCTGTGTGTGTCGATTCCATGTGGTTTGCGTTTGTAGGGCCCTAGTTATGTTTCCATGTAGCGTTCACGAAGTGGTCTTGTATGGGGGGTTCAGATTTGTCTTTGATACCAGTGTATACATACTGCATTACAGTATCGTTGAGTGAGCATATGTATTTTATGTTGTGTTTCCGCGTACCTGTCCGCTCGGCACGGTGGGTCGGAAATTCGGTAATACGACGCACGGCTCCTGTACGGGACCGGATCTCCGTCGTCATCGAGAACCCGCTGTAAAGTGAAATTATCTGCTAGAAGTGACGTAATGAAACTTTTTTTCTCTTTAATCTAAAACAACGATAAAAGTTGATCGTTTAACACATACATCGGAGAAGAAACCGTTTAAACTGAAGTCGTAACATGATATTAGACAGAGAGAAGCCACAAAAAATATATACATTACACAACAGACATAGGATAATTGAGGCAATAATTACAGTAATGAAGGCAGCTCAGCCATCGCCTCAGAAGATCGAGCGATGATGAGAAGGGGTTCTGAGGCGGGGAGGGTGGGGGGGGGGGGTGGAGAAGGGGGGGAGGCTAAGGGTTTTCAATGGACAGGATGAGAAGGAGGGATAAGAGGGAGGAGGAGGGAGGGATAAAGGGAAGGAGGGAGGGATGGAAGGAGGAGGGAGGGAGGGAAAAGGGAGGGGGGAGGGAGGAAGGAAGGAGGGAAGGAGGGAGAGAGGGAGGGGGGATAGGAGGGGAGGGAAGGGAGGAGGGAACTCCGTTGCTGGGTTGCACATTAAGACCACTTTACAACTATTACTCCTCCTCATTCAGTCGCCGACTCACTCGTCCATTCATAAAACTTTCATTGCGATAAATGGCTCGGGACACATCTCTTGAACCCCGTTAGAGTGAATCGCTCCTTGGAGAAGATGTAATCTCACTCCCTCCCTCCTTCCACTACCCCTACCCTCCTCCCCCTTCTTCTTCTTTCTTTTTTCTTTCTCTCTCGTCTCTCTCTCTCTCTCTCTATCTCGCTCTCCTCTCTCTCCCTCTCTCCTCCTCTCTCATCTCTCTTCTCTCTCTTCTCTCTCCTCTCTCTCTCTCTCCTCTCTACTCTATCTATTACCTATCTCTTCTCCGCTCTATCTATCTATATTCCTTTTCTTCCTCCAAGAAAGAAAGGAATTGCTATCTATCTCTCCCTTTCCTCACCTTTCCTCCTCTCTCTCGTCTCCCTCCTCTTCTTCTCTCACCCCCCCTCCCCTCTCCTCTCTCTCTCCTCTCTCTCTCTCTCTCTCTCTCTCCTCTCTCTCTCTCTCCTCTTCTCCTCTCTCCTCTTCTCTCTCTCTCTCTCTCTCTCTCTCTCTCTCTCTCTCTCTCTCTGCCTCTCCTTCCCTCCTTCCCTCCCTCCCTTCCTCCCTCTCCTCCCTCCCCTCCCTCCCTCCCTCCCTCCTCCCTCCCTCCCCTCTCTCTCCCTCATCTCTCCCTCCCTCTCTCTCCCTCCCTCTCTTCCTCTCTCTCTCTCCTCTCTCTCCTCTCTCTCCCTGCCTCCCACGAAAGCCCCACACACGCAACACGCACTCTAATTCCCCCATAAACTTTTCCTAAAGCTCACATGCCTTGGGTGCTGCTTGCCTGCTTGCACATATTCTCGAGAAAAAATAGAATAAAAAATAAGAGAGAAAAGGTAGCTCGTTATGTAAGAGAGAGAAGAGGGAGAAGGAGAGAATGAGGCAGGTAGAGAGATAGATAGATATAGAGGGGGAGGAAGGAAGTATGGAAGGGGAAAATATGAGACCGAGAAGGGGGGAAGGAGGGATGGAAGGGGAAAATATGAGAGAGAGAGGGTGAGAGAGAAAGAAAGAGATGAAGAGAGAGAGAGAGAGAGAGAAGAGACAGAGAAAAGAGGAGGAAAGACAGAGGTACTCGAGTTGGAGAAAGAGAGAGAAAAACAGACAGACAGAAACAAAGACACAGAAAACGAAGTAGAGAAAGAGACACAGAGTAAAACAAAAAAGAGAAACAAAGATGGAGAAGAGAACTCGAGAAAATCGCCTTAACACACGCCCTAGGTCTTTCGGGCAAGAAGGACACAAGAAGTAAGGGTTGAAGTTGCAGTATTCGGCAAAATGCATTTAAGTGAGGGGGGAGGGGGAGGGGGGGTTGCCCTTGGAAGTTAACTCGCGGAGGTCGAGAGAGAGAGAGAGAGAGAGAGAGAGAGAGAGAGAGAGAGAGAGAGAGAGAGAGAGAGAGAGAGAGAGAGAGAGAGAGAGAGAGAGAGAGAGAGAGAGAGAGAGAGAGAGGAAAAGAAAGCGAGAGAGAGAGAGAGAGAGAGAGAAAGGAGAGAGAGAGAAAGGAGAAGAGAGGAGAGAGAGAGAAAGAGGAGATAGAGAGAGAGAGGAGAGAGAAGAGAGAGAGAGAGAGAAAGAGGAGAGGGGGGAGGGAGGGAGAGAGAGGGAGAAAGAGGTGAAGAAGAATAGGAGAAAGAGAGAGAGAGAGAGGGGGTGGAGGGGTAGGGAAGGAGGTAGAGAGAAGAGGGAGAAAGAGGTGAAGAAGAAATAGGAGAAAAAGAGAAGATGAGAGAGAGGTGAAGAAGAATAGGAGAAAAGAGGAAGTAAGGGAAGAAGATAGCGAGGGAAATGGAGAGAGAGAGAGAGTAAGAAACACATCCTGCCCATGGGTTACCAATACAACTCTTTCTTCAAACAAGCACATAAAAAAATCATACTTTTTCCTACATTCTCTGAGAACAAAACGAAAGATAATCACACAACGGTCTGGATCCCAATACTCTACGGATGATTTACGCCGAGTTTCAATACAAATGGCAGATGAGAAGATAAATGACTTTTTTTTTTTCTTTTTTGAACTGATATAGTACAGATTATAATAATGTTATAGCCTAAATTTGTAATGCAATACTTTATGACCATGATTCAAATGTACCACAACTTGCCCACGCCTGTGTAGTTAGCCAGGGTGGTAAATAAAGATGTAAATTTAACTAAACTTAGCAAATAAATCTGAAATAAATCAAACTAATGTCCAAGCTGCACAATGACTGGCTAATGTGACACGGAATCTATAAGTTGTTTTATTAATTGAGATGAAAATTGTATTTGTTTGGTTTAATTCATCTGTCATTTCGATGGACCAACGCAAAATGAAGTGTGACAAAAGATAAAGAGATGAATAGATACAACATGACTGTATGTAACTTATAAGGCTGCTGTA
>NW_020870366.1:170476-177976 GCF_003789085.1 Penaeus vannamei
CACCTCCGCCTCCACCTCCTCTACCGCCTCCACCATAACTTCCTCCAGCTGCTGCCACGTACGCCAAGGCCACCACAGCCACGGTCACAAGCTGCAGAAAAAAAAAAAAAGAAGAAAACTGTAAGCTGTCATTTCGTCAAAAAAAAAATCGACGATATGTTTTTTTCTTTTCACGATCATAACAGTCATCCAGAATAGCATTTTTATATAACAGCCGCCATTGTTTCCTTCCTATCAGTGACTCTAAACATTCTAACTAAATCATCTAACACTGAAAGCAGATGTCTCCTCACTATAAGGCGATTCATGATGCCGGATCCCGTCTTCCACTGCTGCAGGAGACGAGGAGCGCTCGAGTGTGGTTGGACGGCGCCTGTCCCTGCATTTATACGCGGCGCCGGCACTCGTGGCACCCTTGAGGCAGCAGTCGTGACGCTGACACGTTTTTCGAAAGCCTTTTTTTTATGGAAATGCTTTGGCATAAGTTTCAGTCTTTGGTAAAACACTAGTATTCAAGATTCATAACATTGATCACATCTTGTTTAAAAGGACATTTTTTTCCGTTTGGCACTCATGTATCATATAAGAAGAATTGTTAAGAATTACTGTTGGGTGTCTTTGTGCGTCAGTTATTTGTTAAATCAATGTGAATGCATTCTAATAGTGTTTTTAGTATAACACATGTAAAAGGCACACTCTATCATGCGCCATTCTCTTTAACTAACGTGCCTATACGTATACTTAAGGCGCAATTTTCTACACATCCAAATTCGATTCGAAATAATGTACTTTTTCATACTTTAGCAAAGTCATTGTGTAATGCGATAATTCTTAGACCAAATTACTCTAGAGAATTTTCATTATCTTGTTGCCCCGAATTAGTCTATTTCTATAGATACACGCGATAGATTTAAGGTTTATAGAATCCCATCAATGATTATCATGGGATATTTCACTCGTTTGACTATCACACTCAGCTAAAATAGTCCTAAAAGAAAAATTCTCTGCTTGTAACTATAGATGGGATAAAGCTTGCAGTGTTTGGTCGCGTGCGTGTGTGTGTACGTACGTGCACATGTCTTATTATTTTTATTTTTGTGTCTATAGAGTGTGTGTCTATATACATAAGCAAGTGTTTGTATGTATCAAAACAAAACATACAGAGTGCCACACGTGAAACAAAACACTGCCACAATGAAAAGAAATATATACTTGTTTCTAAGTCGTCACCTTTTTCCCCAGATATGGCAAAAAGCGACATCCTTTATGTGCATTTGTGTGCTTGTCAGTCTGGTTGCTACATGTAGGTGTTGTACGAATGGCTCATCTAAAGACATTAATCTGAGATATATGTCACTCCCTTAAATATGTTTATGAAATGTGGAAGGAAAGTGATTATGAGAAGCTGTCATTAATTTTGCACAAACCTCCAATGCGCAACAGGAAGTATTGAACGCGTCTTTTCTCTCCTCAAAATCCTCCATATTGATAACAGATGAAGGAAAAAAGATCTCGGGGAACTCACGTTTCTCTCTCACACGCATAATTACTCGCTATATATAAAGACAGAGAGACAGATAGGGGAAAATTATTTTCTGTTTTTCCTCTTGGGTTAATCCTTCGGCAAGTCTGATACTGATTATGGTTATATCATATTTTATATGCTTACACACACACATATGTGTGTGTGAGCGTTTGTGCTTGCGTGTGTGTGTGTGTGCGTGCTTGTGTGTGTGTGTGTGTGTGTGTGTGCGTGCTTGTGTGTGTGTGTGTGTGTGTGTGTGCTGTGTGTGTGTGTGTGTGTGTGTGGCCTGAGCGAGAGTGATCTAGAAAGAGAAAGACTTCAGTTCTTCTTCCGACTTCCGCCCGGTGCCTCCGCCGCCCTCAGCCGCGGTTCAAGGCGGGGCGTGTTGGGGCTCTCACGACGTTACCCTTTTCCTTCTCCTTTTCCTTGTTATCTTTTCATCGTGCACGGAGTATATGAGAGCAGTAATATTGCTTAATGGTCTTTCGTTTTTCCTTTCTTTCATTAATTATTTCTATTCATTTTATTTATTTGATTTATCTTTTGTTTTAATTTATTATTATTCTGAACGGACGATAAATTGATATCGGATTTTCCTGATATGTCCCTTTATGTGGACATACACACACACTCACAAACACACTCATACATACACATACTCGCACGAACACATACTCATGCACACCATGTACATAGACAGATAGAAGTATCCGTTTAGTTTGTGGTAAAAAATCGGAGAAGGGATATACATGCAAAACAAACTTGAAAGATTATTAAGTGTATTCGGCGCATTTCATTACATTTTTGTAGAGAATTTGCTCTACTTCGATGGAGACAGTTCGTCTTACTTTCCGTAACTGCCGCTTCCTCTTCCTCCTCCCACACCTCCGCCGAATCCGCTACCGCCGAAACCTCCGCTGCCGCCTCCGAATCCACCACTGCCCTCCGAATCCACCGCTGCCTCCGAATCCACCACTGCCACCGAATCCTCCACCGCCGAATCCACCTCCACCTCCAGACAGCTTACCGGCGCCGATCAGAACTCCACGGCTTACGCTTCCGCCTCCACCTCGGCCTCCACTTCCGCCATATCCACCACCGCCTCGGCCGCCGCCAAATCCACCACCTCGGCCGCCACCGAATCCACCTCCACTTCCTCCGAATCCACCTCCGCTCCTCCAAACCCTCCTCCACCTCACCAAATCTGTGTCCGCCGAATCCACCTCCTCCTCCTCTTCCACCTCCGCCGAATCCACCTCCGCCTCCACCTCCTCTACCGCCTCCACCATAACTTCCTCCAGCTGCTGCCACGTACGCCAAGGCCACCACAGCCACGGTCACAAGCTGCAGAAGAAAAGAACAAACCTTTAAGCTGTCATTTCGTCAAAAAAAATATCATGTTTTTCTTTTCACGATCATAACAGTCATCCAGAATAGCATTTTTATATAACAGCCGTCAATATTTCCTTCCTATCAGTGACTCAGTCTTTCTATCAGTGACTCTAAACAATCTAACTAAATCATCTAACACTGAAAGCAAATGTCTCCTCACTATAAGGCGATTCATGATGCCGGATCCCGTCTTCCACTGCTGCAGGAGACGAGGAGCGCTCGAGTGTGGTTGGACGGCGCCTGTCCCTGCATTTATACACGGCGCCGGCACTCGTGGCACCCTTGAGGCAGCAGTCGTGACGTGACGCACGTTTTTCGAAAGCTTTTTTATGAAAATGCTTCGGCATAAGTTTCAGATTTGGGTAAATTTTAGTTTTGAAGGTTCATAGTTTTTTTTTTTTCTTTCTTCTTTCTCTATTTCCCCCCCCCCCCCCTTTTTATTGTCATTTTTTTGTTGTTTTTTAGGACGGTTTTCTCGTTGGAATCATGTGTCGTATAAGAAGAATTGGCAGCAGTTACTGTTGATTGCATTTGCACGCCAGTTATTTGTTAAGTATATTTTAATTGTATTGTTATATACATTGTTTATTGAAGTTTTCTTTGTCAATTACATGTGAAAAATACACGC
The DNA here is from genome assembly GCF_003789085.1 of Penaeus vannamei. Taxonomy (NCBI): domain Eukaryota; kingdom Metazoa; phylum Arthropoda; class Malacostraca; order Decapoda; family Penaeidae; genus Penaeus; species Penaeus vannamei. The sequence continues at coordinate 174,022 of NW_020870366.1, forward strand.
AATCCAACACCATTCACACTAAAAATGTCTATATATATGTTTTAAGACGTAATTTTCTACATATTCATTTTTTCATTAATTCTAAGATCTTTCGTGCTTTAACAAAGTCAGTATGTCCATAATGAGATGAGTTAGATCTTATTATTTCGGAGAATTCTTTACATTTATATAGGCTTTATCTCACTGCATAGAATTAGTGTATTTTACATACATCAGTGTCAAGGTCAAGTCTAATCGATCTAAAATAATGCATAGGAAAAAAAAATTCTGCTTTAGGTAGAGACAGGAAAGTTTTGCAAGTGTATGTATGAACGTTCTGTCATATATGTTTATTTGTATATACGCACATGTTTAAGCGCATGGGCACAATTACAAACACAGTTCAGTGTACACAGAAATGGAACAAAACACTGCCATAATTGAAAGAAATATAACGTAATGTTTCGAGCTCGTCAGGAGTTTCTCATCAGATCCGGAAAAAAGCAAATAGCTCATCTAAAAACATTATTTTGGGATGTATATCAATTCTATTCATTTGTTTACGAACAATGGAAGGAAAAGGCTGGTCACGGTCATCAAGGCAGGCGAGGTGGCTCAGAGGAGCTTTCTTCAAGATTATTTGTAATTTGATCAAACCTGTCATGTGCAGCAGGAAGTGGCGTTCGCTTCTTTTCTCTCATTCAAAATCTTCAATATAAATAGCAATTTAAGAAATTAAATCACTGAGAACATTTTTTTCTCTCTCTCTCTCTTCTCTTCTCTTCTCTCTCTCTCTCTCTCTCTCTCTCTCTCTCTCTCTCTCTCTCTCTCTCTCTCTCTCTCTCTCTCTCTCTCTCTCTTCTCTCTCTCTCTCTCCTCTCTCTCTCTCTCTCTCTCTCTCTCTCTCTCTCTCTCTTCTCTCTCTCTCTTCTCTCTCTCTCTCTCTTCTCTCTTCTCTCTCTCTCTTTCTCTTTCTCTTTCTCTCTCTTCTCTTCTCTTCTTCTCTTCTCTCTTCTCTCTCTCTCTCTCTTCTCTCTCCTCTCTCTCTTCCTTCGCTCTCTCACACATACGGACAAGCGCGCGAGAAAGATTAATTTGCTCTCTCACGTTGGGTATCTAAAGCGATAATCATATCAGAACCATCGTAAAGTAACTGAAGAAAATCGGCTCGAGCAAAAGTTATCTAGAAAGAGAAAGACTTCAGCTCCTCGTCCGACTTCCGCCCGGTGCCTCCGCCGCCCTCAGCCTTGGCGCCGTTTCCCTGCGCTGAAGGAGGCTGAAGGAGGCTGAAGGAGGCTGAAGGAGGCGGCCCCGGGTCATGGCGGGGCGTGTTGGGGCTCTCACGACGTTACCTTTTTCCTTCTTTTTTTTCCTCTGTTATCTTTTCATCGTGCACGGAGTATATGAGAGCAGTAGTATTGCTTAATGGTCTTTCGTTTTTCCTTTCTTTATTTATTTCTATTCATTTATTTATTTATTTATCTTTTTTTTATTATTATTATTCTCAACTAACGATAGATTGATACCGGATTTTCCTTTATGTGGACATACACACACTCACAGACAAACAAACACACTCATACATACACATACTCGCACGAACACATACTCATACATACCATATACATAGACAGATAGAGATATCCATTTAGTTTGTGGTAAAAATCGGAGAAGGGGATATACATGCAAAACAAACTTGAAAGATTATTAAGTGTATTCGGCGCATTTCATTACATTTTTGTAGAGAATTTGCTCTACTTCGATGGAGACAGTTCATCTTACTTTCCGTAACTGCCGCTTCCTCTTCCTCCTCCCACACCTCCGCCGAATCCGCTACCGCCGAAACCTCCGCTGCCGCCACCGAATCCACCACTGCCTCCGAATCCACCACTGCCTCCGAATCCATGCCTCCGAATCCTCCACCGCCGAATCCACCTCCACCTCCAGACAGCTTACCGGCGCCGATCAGAACTCCACGGTTTACGCTTCCGCCTCCACCTCGGCCTCCACTTCCGCCATATCCACCACCGCCTCGGCCGCCGCCAAATCCACCACCTCGGCCGCCGCCGAATCCACCTCCACTTCCTCCGAATCCACCTCCGCTGCCTCCAAATCCTCCTCCACCTCCACCAAATCTGTGTCCGCCGAATCCACCTCCTCCTCCTCTACCACCACCACCGAATCCACCTCCTCCACCTCCTCTACCGCCTCCACCATAACTTCCTCCAGCTGCTGCCACGTACGCCAAGGCCACCACAGCCACGGTCACAAGCTGCAGAAGAAAAGAACAAACCTTTAAGCTGTCATTTCGTCAAAAAAAATCGACGATATGTTTTTTTCTTTTCACGATCATAACAGTCATCCAGAATAGCATTTTTATATAACAGCCGTCAATATTTCCTTCCTATCAGTGACTCAGTCTTTCTATCACAGTCATCCAGAATAGCATTTTTATATAACAGCCGCCATTGTTTCCTTCCTATCAGTGACTCTAAACATTCTAACTAAATCATCTAACACTGAAAGCAAATGTCTCCTCACTATAAGGCGATTCATGATGCCGGATCCCGTCTTCCACTGCTGCAGGAGACGAGGAGCGCTCGAGTGTGGTTGGACGGCGCCTGTCCCTGCATTTATACGCGGCGCCGGCACTCGTGGCACCCTTGAGGCAGCAGTCGTGACGCTGACACGTTTTTCGAAAGCTTTTTTATGGAAATGCTTCGGCATAAGTTTCAGATTTGGATAAATTTTAGTTTTGAAGGTTCATAGTTTTTTTTTTTTCTTTCTTTTTTCTTTTCTCTCTATTTTTTTCTCCCCCCCTTTTTTATTATCATTTTTTTAGGACGGTTTTCTCGTTGGAATCATGTGTCGTATAAGAAGAATTGGCAGCAGTTACTGTTGATTGCATTTGCACGCCAGTTATTTGTTAAGTATATTTATTTGTGTTGTTATATACATTGTTTATTGAAGTTTTCTTTGTCAATTACATGTGAAAAGCACAATCTATCCAACACCATTCACACTAAAATGTGTCTGTATATATGTTTTAAGACGTAAGTTTCTACATATTCATTTCTTCATTAATTCTAAGATCTTTCGTGCTTTAACAAAGTCAGTATGTCCATAATGAGATGAGTTAGATCTTATTATTTCGGAGAATTCTTTACATTTATATAGGCTTTATCTCACTGCATAGAATTAGTGTATTTTACATACATCCGTGTCAAGGTCAAGTCTAATCGATCTAAAATAATGCATAGGAAAAAATTCTCTGCTTTTAGGTAGAGACAGGAAAGTTTTGCAAGTGTATGTATGAACGTTCTGTCATATATGTTTATTTGTATATACGCACATGTTTAAGCGCATGGGCACAATTACAAACACAGTTCAGTGTACACAGAAATGGAACAAAACAATGCCACAATTGAAAGAAATAAAACAATATTTCGAGTTTCGTCAGGAGTTTCTCATCAGATTCGGTAAAAAGCAAATGGCTCATCTAAAAGCATTATTTTGGGATGTATTTCAATCCTATTAATATGTTTACGAACAATGGAAGGAAAAGGCTGGTCACGGTCATCAAGGCAGGCGAGGTGGCTCAGAGGAGCTTTCTTCAAGATTATTTGTAATTTGATCGAACCTGTCATGTGCAGCAGGAAGTGGCGTTCGCTTCTTTTCTCTCAATCAAAATCCTGAATATAAATGGCAGTTTAAGAAAATAAATCACTGAGAAACATTTCTCTCTCTCTCTCTTCTCTTCTCTCTCTTCTCTTTTTCTCTCTCTCTCTTCTTTCTTCTCTTTTCTTCTCTTCTCTCTCTTCTCTCTCTCTCTCTCTCTCTCTCTTCTCTCTCTCTCTCTCTCTCTCTCTCTCTCTCTCTCTCTCTCTCTCTTCTCTTCTCTCTCTCTCTCTCTCTCTCTCTCTCTCTCTCTCTCTCTCTCTCTCTCTCTCTCTCTCTCTCTCTCTCTCTCTCTCTC
>NW_020870366.1:195476-205476 GCF_003789085.1 Penaeus vannamei
AAGGAAAGTAAGGTGTGGTGGGCTTGGCGCGAGAGGCTTCAAATAAATACATAGATATTAAGAGGAAAGGGTAATTCCTATATGAACGAGCGACAGAAACCTATTCGGCAAATTAACACATTTCACAAGAGTATTCGTGTTCAACTAGCCCCTGCCTCTTGAACAACGTTATGGCTAAGCGTTTCCTCGTTAACTTCGGCATAATTCCAACAGCCCCTATTCTTTTTTAAGCTGTCGTTTTTCATTTTTCATTTATTTGTGTATTTCATTTTCAATTTTACTGTTTGGAACTGACTCTAGAAACAGGAACTTTTTCTGCTTGCGGTTTGGCCCACTGCTTTCTCCGAGGGTGAGCTTCCTTGTGGGTCAGCTGCTTGCAACCGTTGAAATTTCCAAGGGACACGACTGGACTTCATTAGAGGGAAATTATAGGTTTTCCAAGCAAAGCACTTACGAATTGCAGTTAATCTGATTAAATCGGTATGTAATTAGGTCCAATTGGAATGTCATTAATGAGTAATAATGTTGATTGGATTGACGAGTTCTAGCTGGAGCAAAAAAATAAAGGCTATGTATATTCCATATCCTTATGATGAAAAAGTTTTAAGAAGTGGCAAATGACAGACTAAAATAAAGATGTTATTTACGGGAAAATACGATTTGTACATGTCAATATTACACAAAAAATCTAGACAAAATGATATATTATATCTTTGTGTCTACTCAATCTTTAATATATTGCTTTGAAGCCTATCAAATACATACACACACACACACACACACACACACACACACACACACACACACACACACACAGCACACACACACACACACACACACACAACACACACAGACACACACACACACACACACACACACACACACACACACACACACACACACAACACACAACACACACACATATATATATATATATATATATATATATATATATATATATATGTGTGTGTGTGTGTGTGTGTGTGTGTGTGTGTGTGTGTGTGTGTGTGTGTGTGTGTGTGTGTGTGTGTGTGTGTGTGTGTGTGTGTGTGTGTGTATGTATGCATGTATATGAGTATATATATAAAATAGATAGATCGACGGATAGATAATGTGGCACATAAACAAAGTTACAGTATTCATTAAATTTCTTAATACTACCACATGCTGACTAATTTGAGAGTGGTTTAATGAATAGATACGATACAAGGAGATTAATCATGAGCAAAATAAGAATAAATCTAGAAAAAAAAATCCAATGGTAAGAGAATATGAAAGGTCTCATTATCTTACTAATTATACGGGAAACTATAAATGAACTGTTCACCGAGACATAAAATATATTGACGAAGATGATTGCAAAAACTAAGAATATTTGGAGACAGGAAGAATATTTTTTCAAACATGTATATAAATTCATATCAATAAAATATCAGTATATCTAGAGATCTATAGACTTTCACCGCCATGGTAAATCGACAAGAGATTAATTGAAATAGATTGATAATTGCATCAAAATGCAAAGAATTGTCTTTCGATAAGGAAAATATGTAGTGACGACCGCTCAAAACAATTGATTAACAACACAATAAGTTTTGGCATGTAGAAAACACTAGCCTATAATACCTGGTTAAATCATCTGAATTGAAAGACAATCAGGTATGGCATGTTATAATACCTGGTTAAATCATTTGAATTGAAAGACAACCAGGTATGACATGTTGGGAACTGGCTCTTAACATGACGTGAAAGGCTTCTTCAAAGTCAGTAAAGTTCTTCAATGCAGTAATGACTAACTCGTTTGTGGTTAGTGAGTCGATGCAGTTCTTAATAAATAAATAAATAAATAAATAATAATAAAGTTCTTAACATGGTTAAATCATTTGAATTGAAAGACAACCAGGTATGACATGTTGGGAACTGGCTCTTAACATGACGTGAAAGGCTTCTTCAAAGTCAGTAAAGTTCTTCAATGCAGTAATGACTAACTCGTTTGTGGTTAGTGAGTCGACGCACTCACGAAAGAAGAAAATGGGGTAGATGAATTAAATAGATGAATAAATGAGGCTTCAGTAAGTTAAGATACGGAATATAGTAACGAGTCAAATACGGAACGAGGAAGCAAACAGAAATGTAAACACCACTCACTGTTGTGGTGGTTCTTGACCTTTTTCTTTCATTGACCTTTTTCTTTCATTGACCTTTTTTTGACCTACCTGTGATCATGACCGCGATCCCAATGGTTTCCCAAATATACAGCAAGGGTAAGAACTAATAAGACAAACACAGCTGTATTACCTATGCAAAACAAGTAAACAAAGTAATTCAAACATTAAAAAGGCCAAAATAACATTGTATTTTTTTTGCAAACAGAATACGATAAACGAAATAGTTAAAGATTATCGTAATATAACATGTATATTCGGGAGTGTTAGAGGAAAAATGCAACGTTTTCTGTTATAAATGTCAGGAACGAAGTAGGGATAACTGAACTGAGCCAAGGTTGGGTTGTGAATGACAGTGCGGTTTTATTTGTGTTGGTGTGAAGTATTAATAAAGAATAAAAAATGAATTTTCAATGTCTTTTGAAAGGCGATAGCGTTTTACAGAAATGCGTATGTAAATTCTGTAAGATAAGATAAAGAAAAAAAAAGTATTGAAATACATCTATATAGGTAAAGTGATGCACTCATTAAATATCTCCATTATGTATTAAAATCGTCATTATCTGTGTTTCATGCTACTTTTTATTATCATACCTCCCCTTTTACTACAACACAAGAGGGAATCCAGTATACTAATTCATAATGGACTTCCGACTCCTATCACTATAGCCCTTACTTTAATGAAATTCCCCCCCCACCCCTCCTTTCTACACCTAACCCCTCCTCTGACCATAACTAACAGGACTAGCCAAGCCACACTCTACATGAGCAGTAGACGACAATATCCAACGGAAGTGCTGGTTTTTGCTAGTAAAAGTTATTTGTCTCAAGTTAGTAGGTTATATGTTTTTTAAATGTTGGCGGTGGATCAGGTTTCGGATTTAGAAGCGGCCGCCACTGGAACAAGATATTGTGATTTTTGTTGATTTTTATCCCTCAATCAGTGATGATAGCATATAGCAAGTCCGCTGTATTTTCTTTTTTTTCTTTCTTTCTCTCTTTCTTTCTTTCTTTTTTCTTTCTTTCTTTCTTTCTCTCTTTCTTCCTTCCTTCTTTCTTTCTTTCTTTCTTTCTTTCTTTCTTTGTGTGTATGTATGTGTGTGTGTGTTTACGAGTAATGGCTCCACGAGATCTTAGTCACCAAGGAGTAAATTACTAGACATACTTCTCTCACTTATTCATCCATTTCTCGATTGTCGGAATGATATGAATAATTTGAATTGCTATTAGCATTGTTGATATTACAATAATCATGATATCAGTAATACTAATAAAGATAATGAAAATAATGGTGATACTAATCATAATGATATTAGTAATAAATAATGATAATGATGATAATAATGAAAATGATGGCGATACTAATCGTAATGATAATAATAATAATATCGATATGAGTAGCATTAAAAAAGTGCCGAAAAATCAAGGAAAAGGGAAATCGGGGAGCTCACGTAGGCCTACCAATTGACTCCATGTATATTTAGAGACAAAAGATAACTACAGTCAACATTAAACATTTATGGCGGCCATTGTTAAACACCATTGCCAAGGGATAGTATTAATTGTCTCTAAGAAAAGGGTGATTGACAGGTCATTGTTTCTTTATAAAACTCTGGTATATATCATTTGGTAGTTATGGCATGTGGCATTTATCACTGCTTTGAATTTAAATGATTTGAGTCATTCCTAATCCCCCATTAATAGAAGAAAATAATAAAGTAGAGAGCGAGGAAGACAAGAACCAACATCATTTAAGCTAGATAGGAAAAAATGACAAAAGTGTTCAACCCCTTATTCACTAAGAAAAATAATTAAGGAAAAAAGAAAAATAAAGAAGATTAAAACAAAGGCAGTAGGAAGGATAACGAAGATAGAAGGAAAGAAAAGTGTTTTGCATAACGTGGTTTCTCAATAATGTAAAAAAAAAAAAAAAAAAAAAAAATGGCCATCATAACTAAGAAGTAAATTAATATCTGTGATACCCAGAATATTCTTTAAATCAGGCAGTTTTGAATTAGGGATTCATTAAATCGTGTAATATTGAGCATCTGTCATGTCGTATATGTGACTTGCAGTTTAGTCTTTTTGTTTCAGGTGAAAACCCAAATTGTATAGACAACCAGTTAGGAGAACTTTAATAACGGAGATACAATATACTCAAATCGTGTCTTCATTTCCGTGAGGAAGAAAAAAAAAAGATTTAAACATTTTTTTTTCTCTTCTTCTCTTCTTTTCAATATAGTTCCATTTCCGTGAGAAAGAAAAGATTTAAACTTCATTTTTTCTTTTTTTCTTTTTTTTTCAATATAGTTCTTGTAGCAGTAGGAATGGCTTGTTAAACCAGTTACTTTCCATAACTGCCTCCAACGCTTCCTCTTCTCTGGCCGCCCGAGCACTAGCGCCTCCACTTCCGCCTCCGAATCCGCTGCTGACTCCACCGCTACCAAAACCGCTGCTTCCGAATCCGCCGCTTCCACCGCCGTTGCCTCCAAATCCACCAGCACCACCGCCGCTGCCTCCGAATCCACTGCCTCCACTGCCGCTGCCGAAACCACTGCCCTCCGAAACCTCCCACCCCGCTACCGCTGCCTCCGAATCCACCGCCGCCTCCGCCAGAGAGCTTTCCACTTCCCAGGAAAACTGCGGGGAGCACACTTCCGCCGCCTCCGCCGCTGCCGCACGACCTCCGCCGTATCCTCCTCCGCCGCCGCCGCCACCAAGTGCGTTGCCGCCTCGAATCCTCCAGCTCCTCCTCCACCAAATCCACCGCTTCCTCCACCAACACCCCTTCCAAATCCGCCTCCTGCTGACCCTCCACCCCGTCCTCCACCAAATCCTCCTCCACTTCCTCTTCTCCACACCTCTACCTCCTCCTCCACCGCCACCTCGTTCCTCCTCCACCACTACCATATCCTCCTCCAGCCGCTGCGACGTACACCATCGCCATCACGGCCACCATCACCACCTGGAAATAGTCAATTCGCTTTTCAACCTTCAGTATTCTACTAATCATATCCTCATCTTTATCAACCAAATAGACCCAATTATCAACTAGACTTATTCAGAGTCTAACTTTTTCTTTTCGTACAAACACACTTGCTTCCTCACCAACGGCCGTTTTATAAACATCGTCCGATTTCCTGTCCTACTCTGACAAGAACAAAATCTGAGCTAAAAGTGTGACACTGATGTTTTGTTCTGGTATTTATACAAGACAGGGCATACTCTCAAGGTACCTTTATGTCTGGCATGCTTTCTGAACTTTGTTTTTTTTTTTATGAAGGCTTTGAGATAAAGGTGCTTGTCATGCAGTATCGAGATTGTATGTTTGCGCTTTGCCGTTATGGAGAAATTCTTTACGTCAGTGTATTTAACCCACGAGAAACTAAGAGTATATATTGTTATATTTCTTTTTTGAATATTCAATTTTTAGGTTTCATATTCTTTGCGAATTGTAAGCATAACTATAACTAATCAGAACAATAACATTAGAGATTAAACGCATCAGTGTTTTTCCAGACTAAGGGGAAACTGACCTTTTCAAAAAAAAAAAAAAAAAAAAAAAAAAAAAAAAAAAAAAAAAAAAAGTGAGAGAACTAACAGTAAAGAGACATCATCCTTGAAGTACAGAGACGAAACATGCTTCAATGTCGATGTCCCTTCCCCTCCCCTCTAGTGTACATAAGCATATATATGTGTGTATATAATTACATATATATAAATATGTACATATGTATGTGTGCATATGTGTGTATACGTATATGTATATATGTATATATAAATATTAGTATATATATATACATAAATATGTATGTGTGTGTGTGCGTTTCTCTCCGTATTACCATCATAATATGTGTTATCATTATTATTATTCGTATTACCATTGTTATTAGTATCAGTGATAGGAGCAAAAATGATCATGATTCTTATTATAAAACCATTATTTGAATTATCACTATTTTTTCAATATCCTCACTATTGCTCCTGTTCCATGATTTTACGTATCGTTTTACTTTATCTAATAATGGTAATATAATATCAACGTTCTTATCACCAACAGTTTATCATCATTTCTATTCACAGTGTTAGGAAAGATGTGCACTGAACGCGGTAAGTTCGTTAGTGGTGTCAGTACATCATCCAGTGCAGTGATTTGATTCATAATAATCCATTAAAACTGTTTTTTTTTTTATTATCATTATTATTATTAATATCCTCACTATGCGTCCTGTTCCATAATTTCATATATTATTTTCACTTTAATAATATCACTGTATTATCATTGTTCTTATCACCAATAGTTTACTATCATTTTTAATACAGTTATTAGGAAAACCTGTCAATATATTATGCAGTGCAGTAATCTGATTCACAGTAAATCTAAAGTCCATTAAAGTTCATATATCTGTTCTTTTTCACGATAAAATATAAGCCTTAAAAATGTTTTTATATATATATATATATATATATATATATATATATATATATATATATATATATATATATATATATATAATATATAATATATATATATATATCTTTCTTAAGCATCAATATTCCTAAAATTATGCGATGATATTGAAATCAACACATCATACTTTTTACAAACAACCGTAGTTTCTGCGTATATATGAAAATATATTCTTCCTACGTACTAATATTAATGAAATTATTATAGTGGCGTGGTTGAATAATCATTAATCCATAAAATGGGGAAATGTTGCTGGAACGTACACTTTGTATGTACACATATATACAGACATACACATGTACATGCGTGTGTGCATTCGTGTGTATACACATATATGGGTGTATATAGGTACGTATATATGTATATGTGTGTACACGGATGATCCCATAACGATCTTTTTGTCTGTGTGTGAAGTAATGAAGCTTGTCTATAATTACATTTTCTCCCTAAAGATCTTTATTAAGTAATATCTTAAATAGAAATTGATCTTCCAATAGTTCAGTTCTCTTAAAAGATAATAAAAAATGATAAATAAAATCAAATGTGTATCAAATACTTATGAATTCTTTGTTTGTTCATACCTTACCATTTCCATACCTCGAAATTCTTAAATACTTGACGATTTCTTTCAATTCATTAGACCTCATTGTTTTTGAGTCTCCTCGTGTGCGTGTATGTTTTCGTAAGTGTATGTGTATCTGTCTTTTGTGTAAATGTGCATGGATGTTCTTGTGCGTGGATGTACAGGACGTGTATGGAAATGTACAGCACAGCGAACTCGTATGGCGGCGTGAATGCTACAGAAGGGAATAAAAAAAGGCTTTTGGTTTCATAGCTATTTTATTTTTCTCAGTCAGGATGGCTTACGCCCGAGCACGTCACTTCATTTTCCGTAGCCGCCACCGCTTCCACGGCTGCTGCCTCCTCCGCCGCCGCTGCCAAATCCGCTGCCTCCGAATCCTCCAGCCCCGCCGCCGCTGCCTCCGAATCCTCCAGCCCCGCTACCGCTGCCTCCGAATCCTCCAGCACCGCTGCTGCCTCCGAATCCACCGCCTCCACTGCCTGCCAAATCCGCTGCCTCCGAATCCTCCAGCCCCGCTACCGCTGCCTCCGAATCCTCCAAATCCTCCCACCGCTGCCGCTGCCTCGAATCCGCCGCCGCCCGCCAGAGAGCTTTCCACTTCCCAGGAAAACTGCGGGGAGCACACTTCCGCCTCCGCCGCCGCTGCCGCCACGACCTCCGCCATATCCTCCTCCGCCGCCGCCGCCACCAAGTGCGTTGCCGCCTCCGAATCCTCCAGCTCCTCCTCCACCAAATCCACCGCTTCCTCCACCAACACCCCTTCCAAATCCGCCTCCTGCTGACCCTCCACCCCGTCCTTCACCAAATCCTCCTCCACTTCCTCTTCCTCCACCACCTCTACCTCCTCCTCCACCGCCACCTCTTCCTCCTCTCCACCTCCTCGTCCTCCTCCTCCACCACTACCATATCCTCCTCCAGCCGCTGCGACGTACACCATCGCCATCACGGCCACCATCACCACCTGGAAATAGTCAATTCGCTTTTAAACCTTCAGTATTCTACTAATCATATCCTCATCTTTATCAACAAAATAGACCTAATTATCAACTAGACTTATTCAGAGTCTAACTTTTTCTTTTCGTACAAACACACTTGCTTCCTCACCAACGGCCGTTTTATAAACATCGTCCGATTTCCTGTCCTACTCCGACAAGAACAAAGGCAGAGCCAAAAGTGTGACACTGATGTTTTGTCCTGGTATTTATACAAGACAGGGCATACTCTCAAGGTACCTTTATGTCTAGCATGCTTTCTGAACTTTGTTTTTTTATGAAGGCTTTGAGATAAAGGTGCTTGTCATGCAGTATCGAGATTGTATGTTTGCGATTGCCGTATGGAGAGTTTGTCAGTGCATTTAACCCACAACAAACTAAGAGTATATATTGTTACATTTCTTTTTGAATATTCAATTTTTAGGTTTCATATTCTTTGCGAATTGTAAGCATAACTATAACTAATCAGAACAATAACATTAGAAATTAAACGCATCAGTGTTTTTCCAGACTAAGGGGAAACTGACCTTTTCAAAAAAAAAAAAAAAAAAAAAAAAAAAACAGTGAGAGAACTAACAGTAAAGAGACATCATCCTTGAAGTATAGAGACGAAACATGCTCAATTCGATGTCCCTTCCCCTCCCCTCTAGTGTACATAAACATATCTATGTATGTATATGATTACATATATATAATAATATACATATGTATGTGTGCATATGTGTGTATATGTATATGTATATCTGTACATATAAATATTAGTATATATATACATAAATATGCATGTGTGTGTTTCTCTCGTTATTACCATCATAATATGCATTATCATTAATATCATTATTCGTATTACTATTCTCATTAGTATCAGTGATGGGAGCAAAGATCATGATTCTTATTATTAAACCATGAATCATCACTATTATTTCAATATCCTCCCTATTGCTCCTGTTCCATGATTTTACATATCGTTTTACTTTATCTAATAATGGTAATATGATATCAACGTTCTTATCACCAACAGTTTATCATCATTTCTATTCACAGTGTTAGGAAAGATGTGCACTGAACGCGGTAAGTTCGTTAGTGGTGTCAGTACATCATCCAGTGCAGTGATTTGATTCATAATAATCCATTAAAACTGTTTATTTTTTATTTATTTTATTTATTTATTTATTTATTTATTATTTTTTTTAAAATAATATCCTCACTATGCGTCCTGTTCTATAATTTCATTTATTATTTTCATTTTAATAAGATCATTGTATTATCAGTGTTCTTATCACCAATAGTTTACTATCAGTTTAATACAGTTATTTGGAAAACCTATCAATATATTATGCAGTGAAGTAATATGATTCATAGTATATCTAAAGTTTATTAAAGTTCATACATCTGTTTTTTTTTTTTTTTTTACGGTATAACATATAAGCCTTAAAACCAATGTTTATATATACATATATATATATATATATATAATATATATATATATATATATATATATATATATATATATATATATATATATATATATATATATATATATATAATATATATATATATATATATATATATATATATACTGTTCTTAAGCATCAGTATTCCTAAAATTATGCGATGATATTGAAATCAACACAACATACTTTTTACAAACATCCGTAGTTTCTGCGCACATACGAAAATATATTCTTCCTACGTACTAATATTAATTAAAATTATTATAGTGGCGTGGTTGAAATAATCATGAATCCATAAAATGGGGAAATGTTGCTGGAACGTACACTTTGTATGT
>NW_020870366.1:215476-217976 GCF_003789085.1 Penaeus vannamei
GGAGAGGGGAGAGAGGGAGGGAGGGGCGGAGAGGGAGAGAGGGAGGGAGGAGGGGCGGGAGGGTGGAGTATGAGAAAGGTAAAGGTAAGTGTGATAAGAGTATCAATGCCAACTGAAGATAAGCCACACTGTTTCACTATTCCTTTCACCATTCAAATACCACATATTTTAACGAGTTCATTAAATCGCCGGTAAAAAGGAGGGCTGTGAAGGTCTTACTTCGTCCGATCTGAAATAAAAGTAAAATGAATGTAAAGAAAAGAAATTCAAAGTATATGCAGGGCGATTTTTTCTTTCAAGTTTATTTTTTTTCCCGAAATAAGACATAAAAAAACATTCTAGTAGTTGCAATAGTTGTAGTAGTAATAGCAGTATCATGATCATTATCGCTGTCATTGTTATTTTCATAATCATCATCATTGTTATTAATCATTATTACCATAACTATTACCATCGTTACTAATAATTTACATTACATTAGTAGTAGTAATAGTAGCAGTTGAATTAATAAAAGTAGTAGTAGCATTAATGCTAATAGGCACTACTGCTTCTAGTTACCCATTACCTGACTACTACACCAGTACTGTAAAATCCATCTAACCATCTCATCCATTTGTCTCTTCAACCATCACACTCATTAATTCCACTTCCTGCCAGGAACTGCCGTCTAGCCACGCCACGCGACGTCCTACCGGTCTTGCTAACGACCACTTAACTGCAGTGGCCATAATCGTATCATTTCACTGACATCTTGATGATTAGGGGGTCAGGTCGACAGTGCATTGCGAGATTTGAGTCGAGGGGGGGGGGGGGGAATGGGTTTATCATGGCTTATGAGAGTCGATTTTGGGGGAGAGGGAAGTAGGTCTTGTTTATTGCTTATGGTACGTTGTTAGAGATTGTTTTTTCTCTCAGTCTCTCTCTCTATCTATCTATCTGCCTCTATCTACCTTTCTATCTCTCATTCTTTCTCTCTCTCTGTCTCTTTTCTATTTCTGATATTAGGTAGGATGATTAAATTTTGTTGATTTTTTTCTTATTATTATCTTTTTTTTTTGGGGGGGGCATTCGTCTTAGAGATTTGGAAGAACTGAACGAGATAATTTCAAAAAGAAAAAAAAAAAATATAGACTCAAGAGTTATGGGCCACCCCTTGTTCTCAGTTTCCTTTCGTGATCTGACTTGGACACCAACAACTAACACTTATACAAAAGCGTGTGCCAAGGGTAGCTAACAACCTGTATAAACCGTGTAGTACGAAGCCATACAGTGACATTTCTGTGTATCTATCCGACCTGTCTCCTGTTGCAGCGAGAGATGTTTCCACAACGGCCACGGGTGGGGAGGGAAGTCACAGCATGCTATATACTACTCCGTAATATCGTGATAGTACAATTTCCGGAAAGCGTCTTGTATTTAATGTCTATTTGAAAGTAAACTTGAAGAATTATTTCACGATATGTGTATATAAAACAAAATATGATGGGTTATCATTTAACGAAAATCACGTGTTATTCCTGTTTAGAAATACTTTCGCGTAAAGTTACAACAAGGATTTTACCAGCGACTTCCTTTTCCAGGTGGTCATGGCGGCCGTGTTGACCGGAATGAGCGCACCGAAGGCCGGAGGTCAGATTCTCAAACGCGTAAGGCGCCGTATCTCCTCCTTAAGGCGCCTTAACTTACGGCCGAGCGATCTTACATACACTTACAAGGAGCAAGGAAACCGCCATATTGGTGCGAGTTGAGGCGCCTTTAGGTTAAGGCAGAGGGAGAGAGAGCAGTTTTTGCCGCTTTTCGGTCGGGCGGAAAATCAACACTCTTCGCTCTTATTTAAAGGAAATACAGCAGGAGCCGAATTCTCAAAAGAGCCTTAAATTAAGGCGCGCTGGAGGCCTTAACCGTCATGCTGTATTTTCCTTATAAAAGAGCGAAAAGTGTTGATTTCCCCGCCCGCGTGAAGCTCTAAAGCCTGCTCTCCCTTCCCTGCCTTCACCTAAGACGCCTTCACTCGCACCAGTATAGCGGGCCCCTTACGCTGTGTATGTGTATGTAAGATCGCTCGGCCATAAGTTAAGGCGCCTGCAGGAGGAGATACGGCGCCTTAACGCGTCTGAGAATCTGGCCCCAGGACGGTTAAGGCCTCCAGCGCGCCTGAACTTCAGGCTCTTTGGAGAATCCGGCCCCGAAGCTCTACCGGAAGAGCCGACCACGACGTCCGGCCTCTCGCACTCGGAATTGCAAACGTGTTTCCCAACGACGATGGGTGTCACACCCATCTCTCTCTCTCTCTCTCTTTCTCTCTCTCTCTCTCTCTCTCTCTCTCTCTCTCTCTCTCTCTCTCTCTCTCTCTCTCTCTCTCTTCTCTCTTTCTCTCTCTCTCTCTCTCTCTCTCTCTCTCTCTCTCTCTCTCTCTCTCTCTCTCTCTCTCTCTCTCTCTCTCTCTCTCTCTCTCTCTCTCTCTCTCTCTCTCAAACTGGAATTTCACTGTTTTGTTTCT
>NW_020870367.1:18385-20885 GCF_003789085.1 Penaeus vannamei
TAAGTTAGTGAGTGAGAGTGAGTGAGTAAGTCAGTGAGTGAGAGTGAATAAGTCAGTGAGTAAGTCAGTGAGTGAGAGTGAGTAAGTCAGTGAGTGAGAGTGAGTGAGTAAGTCAGTGAGTGAGAGTGAGTGAGTAAGTCAGTGAGTGAGAGTGAGTGAGTAAGTTAGTGAGTGAGAGTGAGTGAGTAAGTCAGTGAGTGAGAGTGAGTAAGTCAGTGAGTGAGAGTAAGTCAGTGAGTGAGAGTAAGTCAGTGAATGAGAGTGAGTGAGTAAGTCAGTGAATGAGAGTGAGTGAGTAAGTCAGTGAATGAGAGTGAGTGTTAGTAAGTCAGTGAGTGAGAGTAAGTCAGTGAGTGAGAGTGAGTGAGTAAGTCAGTGAGAGAGCGAGTGAGTGTAAGTCAGTCAGTCAGTCAGTTTATGTGAGTCTACTTATACATATACATATACAATATAATACATATGCATATACAAAAAAATCTTAAATATAATGATATGCCCAACTTACCATCTGGATAAAGATCCACAATAGGAACAGTTGGAGGGTCAGTTTGTACTTTAGGGCCCTCTTCTTTGGCTACTGGCTCCTCTTCTTCCATCTCCACTTCTTGCCCTGGTGCCTTCTTCTTCTTCTTGTTTTTATTCTTCTTATTTTTTGCAGATGCTTCCTCCTCTTCTGAAAAGGAATGAATAAAATGTTAAAATTCTACAGCATCCAGTGTCTACATATGCTTTGTACCTGTTTATCACATGGCCTACTGGTTACACTTTCAAAGCCGACTTGCGTCCACAATACAATACACCAGGACATAACATGACTCCTCTTCTAAATCAGATACTTATTGCCAAGTCCCACACAGTCAATTTTCACAGCACTAGCATAATCCTTGAGCAAGAGCTTCTCTATACTTGAGTTAAAGAGATTACATTCAAAATTCTTGAAGCTACCATCTTCCATTACTGAAATTAAGATGTTGACAGTTCTATGCTTTACTTACACAAAACACTTTATCAGTTCCATAACCCTCAACCATGACGACAGTCCTACCTTCCTCTTTGGGCTCCTCAATCTCTTCTGTTTCACCTCCTGTCCCTGGTTCTTCTTCTTCTTCTTTTTGTTTTTCTTCTTGGCAGCAGTACTACCC
This sequence comes from Penaeus vannamei, assembly GCF_003789085.1. Taxonomy (NCBI): domain Eukaryota; kingdom Metazoa; phylum Arthropoda; class Malacostraca; order Decapoda; family Penaeidae; genus Penaeus; species Penaeus vannamei. The sequence continues at coordinate 19,528 of NW_020870367.1, forward strand.
TCTTCTTCACCTTTTAAAATAAACCTGACATTACTCATTTGTTGGTATTACAGTCCCTTTACCAATGTGTGCAACACTGTTCACCTAGTGTCAACTATTTTGTCCAAAATTCATGCCAACACAAGCATGGGGATCCAGAGTAATGAACTTCACAATAAGAGGGGATATATCAGACCAATTCAAAATCAATTAACATTAAATCTTGGTTAGAAAATCAACACACTTGGTGAAAAACCCACATTGGAAGCGAGACATGATAGTAAAGAAAGGGAAACATGAGACAAGATAGAAAATAAAAACAAGATAAAAGTAAAAATTACCATCAGCTATTTGCTTTTCTTCTTTCTCCTCTTGTTCACCTTCCTCCTCAGCTCCTTGTCCTGCAGTCTTCTTCTTCTTCTTTTTATTCTTCTTTTGTTAGAAGAGCTTCCCTCCTCTTCCCCTTCAGGCTAACCAAAAATGCAAAATGATGGTATTATACTTGTTCTCAAAACCAGTTATATAACTATTCAATGTTGTTCAATAAAAAAAAAATCACACTGGAAAATATTCAACTGTAATAGAGGCCAAACAGGTAATACTGAATAAAGTTATGGATTATGCTCATCAAGATCCCGGTTCCAATATCCACAAAAACCAACTGTAAAAATGTACAGATAGTGAGAGCTAAACATACTTGGCATCCAACTTGAACAACTGATTGGATACTCTATTGAGAGACAACTTACCTTTTCTGTTTTCTTCATCTTATCTGCCAAGTCAGCTGTTCCATTTACCAACCCAGCTGCAATAGGAAAAGGGGGCATTGTCAAAATTCTACAAATATTCATAAAATTCTGGTGTAAGCTTCCTTTGATAAAAATAAGTTAAAAAAAATTATAATAAATATAATTGTAATCATCATCCTCATAAAAATATATATAAAACAACAATAACAATGACCATAATAATAGTAAAATATTAACCCTTTCAAGCAAGGTGATTTTCCAGCACTATATGTATACTTGCTTCCTGTGAACATCAACTCCAAGACCATTTGGCACCATATGGAATCACTAACATTAAGTCATTATACATTGTTAGAAAGCTGTAAAAAAAATCTACACAACTATTATAAAAGTTTTGATGATTGTCGCCAAGATAAAAGCAGGTGCAGGATGAATGTTCAAACTCTAGCCACATTGGGAAGCCTCTAGTTGAGTGAGGGTGATATCCAGGGCCTTGCAAGGTTGTAATGGTTAAATCAGAAATAGGACGACGATGATGGGGTCATCATTTTGTGAACCGAAGCTTCATGACACCAACATCAACATCACCATATTAAAAGGGATATGAATCATAACAATAATACAATCTAA
>NW_020870367.1:23943-26443 GCF_003789085.1 Penaeus vannamei
CTGGAATTCAGCACAAACAACGAACAAAACTACACAAGGCGTAATAAACATAGACGTTTCGAAGTGAAAAAGTAAATTCCTCATCAGACGCTGATGCTGAAACGGACACTCGAGGAACGTTATGCTTAATTACCTCAGTAATATTGCGGCTTTGTTGCAATTTTGTATCGTTGTTTCTGCATTACTGTGTTAGTATTTTTTAATTTTTGTTTTTGATTCATGTGTTTTCATTAGTCGTGTTAGAGGTAAAGGAAGAAGAGAGAAAAAATAATATATCCACCCTGCATAATATGATATGCATAATAAGAAATAATACGTATGATAAGAAATAACGTTGAGGTAAATTCGAAACCTCATATAAGTTGATAATTAGCTTCGCAAGGCTGGTCTTCCCGATGCAAGACAGACAATCAGAACTTGTATTGCAAAGATGTCGGGGCAATTGAGAAATTCTCTGCAACACGAATTGGGGAACTGCAATCGTAATTACTTCGATTCATCATCATCATGCTCTCCTATATTCGAAACAATGTATGACTTATTGAGTTGCTATAATAATTAATTGCATCTTGATTGACTCACTCTGAACGAGAGTTATTGATATTGCCTTTACGAATAGCTTTATATAAACATATACATATTCCATGGCTCGTCGGAATACATAACACGCGCCCTGCATACGCTTACGTGCACACTACACAACACACACACACACACTCACACACGCACACCACGCGACGCACCGTAAGAGCCCGAAGATGGCCCTACAAGGAATATAGTAGATGGCCGAGCTTAGGTTCAAGGTAGACAGCCAAGAGTCTAGACTCCTTCATTGGATAGCACCGTTGCTCCCTGCCTCCCCGCACGGAGTCTGCCTCATCGCCTACACAGCGGTCACGTAGTTAGAATGTGGCAACCGGCGACGAACAAGGAAGCGTTCCCTCAATACATAGCTCTTGCGGAAGGGGATAGACAGCTCAATATTGGAGTGTCTAGTTTGGCAAGAAGAGAGAAATAAGCAGGGGAAGCAATAGGTGCCGGCGTATATGCACATTATGTGTGGAAGCTACGTATGTGATAAGCGTGAAAGATTGTATAGATATGTAGAATATAGTAATATGATACAGATATAGCTAGGTCACACCCACCCACACACCATCCCACGACATCAACGAGGGTAAGAAAAATGGGGACTTTGACCTCGCGTCTGACACGTATCAAACTTTCTTATTTTCGATTCTAAGGTTTTAATTCAAACTTCCTAGTCTTTTCGGAACCTCGACTAAACAGCCTGCCACGTACAGGAGAGCAAGCGCGACAGTAAATGGAATAGATAAAAATACGAAATGATAAAAATAAAAACAATCGCACGAAGGTAGAGAATCACTCCCTGGCTTGAAGGGAGTTGAGTCGCGGCGCCGGAGACCTCCGTGAGATATTGTTTTTTACGTTGCCTCTCATTGTCTCCTAGGATCTCTCTCTCCTCTCTCTGCTCTCTCTCTCTCCTCTCTCTCTCTTCTCTCTCTCTCCTCCTCTTCTCTCTTCTCTCTCTCTCTCTCCTCTCTCTCTCTCTCTCTCTCTCATCTCTCTCTCTCTCTTCTCTCTCCGTCTCTCTCCCTCTCTCTCTCCTCTCTCATTTCTCTCTCTCTCTCCTCTCTCTCTCTCGCTTCTCTCCTCTCTCTCTCTCTCTCTCTCTCTCTCCTCCTCTCTCTCTCTCTCTCTCTCTCTTCTCTCTCTCTCTGTCTTTATTATATATATATATATATATATATATATATATATATATAATATATATATAATAACTTGTATATATATATATATATATATATATATATATATTATATATACTATATATTATATATATATATTATTATATAATATACATATATATATACATATATATATATAATATATCATATATAATATAATTTATATATATGTCATATATATATAGTATTTATTTATTTTATATATATTATATATATATATATATATATATAATAATATATATATACATATATATATTTATATATATATTATTTATTTTATCTATTCATTTAGATAGATAGAATTGGATAATGAGAGGTAGATAGATAAGATTAGATAATAGATATGATAGATAGATAGATAGAATAATAGATATAGAAATTAGATAATAAGATATATATATACAGTATATATATTATAGTATATATATATATATATTTATTTATCTATCTATCTTCTTATCTATCTAATCTAAATATCATATATTATTATATGTAATTATATATTATATATTATATATATATATATATATATATATATATATATTCTTTCTCTCTCCCTCTCTCTCTCCTCCTCTTCTCCTCTCTCTCTCTCTCTATCTATCTATCTATCTATCTATTCTATCTATCTATCTATCTAATCTATCTATCTTCTCTTCTCTCTCTCCTCTCTCTCTCCTCTTCCTCTCTTCTCTCTCTCTCTCTTCTCTCTCCTCTCTCTCTCTCTCTCTCTC
>NW_020870367.1:36443-43943 GCF_003789085.1 Penaeus vannamei
GAGGGTTCAAGTGCGGTGGGGGTGTGCGTGTGGGTGTTGAGTGTGTTTGGAGTGCGTGTGGTGTAGTGTGTGTGTGTGTGTTGGAGTGCGTGTGTGTGTTGGAGTGTCGTTGTTTGAGTGTGTTGGAGTGCGTGTGTGTTTAAGTGTGTGTGTGTGTGTTGGAGTGCGTTGGGTGTTTTGAGTGTGTGTGTGTGCTGGAGTGTGTATGTGTGTTTGAGTGTGTTGGAGTGCGTGTGGGTGTTTAAGTGTGTGTGTGTGTTGGAGTGCGTGTGGGTGTTTGAGTGTGTGTTGGAGTGTGTGGGTGTGAGTGTGTGTGTGAGTGCTGTGTGTGAGTGTGTAAGTGCGTGTGGGTGTTTAAGTGTGTGTGTGTGTGTTGGAGTGCGTATGGGTGTTTGAGTGTGTGTGTGTGCTGAAGTGTGTATGTGTGTTTGAGTGTGTGTGTGTGTGTTTGAGTGTGTTGGAGTGCGTGTGGGTGTTTAAGTGTGTGTGTGTGTTGGAGTGCGTGTGGGTGTTTAAGTGTGTGTGTGTGTTGGAGTGCGTGCGTGTGTGTTGTGTGTTGGAGTGCGTGTGGGTGGTGTGTGTGTGTTTGGAGAGCGTGTGGGAGTGTGTTTGTGTGTGTTTGAGTGTGTTGGAGTGCGTGTGGGTGTTTAAGTGTGTGTGTGTGTTGGAGTGCGTGTGGGTGTTTGAGTGTGTGTGTGTGCTGAAGTGTGTATGTGTGTTTGAGTGTGTGTGTGTGCGTTGCTGTATGTGTGTTGTGTATGTGTGTGTGTGTTTGTGTATGTGTGTGTGTGTGTTTGTGTATGTGTGTTTGAGTCTGTGTGTATGTTTGAGTATGTATGTATGTGTGTGTGTGTTCGACTGTATCAGAAAGAAATAAAAAGAGAAAGAGAAAGAGAGAAGGATCCTGCAGACGTCATTTACGGTTCCATTGATCTCCTGATGAATCTTCAAAGGCGAGTAAAAACCGACTTTTTTATTCATCCAAAGCATCTGCTCGCTAAGACGACGGAAAAAAGTCAAAACCTTTAAGAAAAGTGAAAACGAGAGAGAAAAAAATGAGAAAGGGAAATTGTGCGAGAGATAGAAAAAATAGAAAATATATAGAGAAAGAAAGAGAGAGAGAGAGATAGAAATAGATAGATAGAGAGAAAGGGGGAGAGGGAGAGAGAGAGAAATAGATAGATAGAGAGAAAGAGAGAGAGGGAGAGAGAGAGAAAGAAAGAGAGAGAAAGAGAAAGAGAGAGAGAAAGAAAGAAAGAAAGAGAGAAAGAGTGAAAAATAAAAAATGGATAATCATATAGACAGATACAGAGAAATACACTGAGATAAAATCAAAGAGAAAAATAGAGACACAAAGAAAGAAAGCAAAAGGGAAAGAAAGAAACTGAGACCGTCCAAACCTAAAGGGAAAATGTTGAAGAATAAGATAAGAAAGAAACGAAGATTCTTCCCAAAGTTCTCCATTTACTTCCGGAAACAAATAAATGTCGAGAGAAGTTTCCAGAACAAGATAAGAAGCATAAACATACAGGACTAATTGCTGAGCTGAATAGGAGGACGAGAGAAGAAAAGAAGAAAAATAACAATAATAATGGGAAAATGAAAGAAATGAGGAAGAAGGTGAGTAAGAAGAGGACAAGGGGACGAGGGGGTGAAAGGGGAAGAGAGAGGGATGGAGAAAATGAAAGGAGGAAGGAAGGAGCAGGGATAAGAGAGAGGGAGAGGGTGAGAAGGAGGGGGAAGCGGAAGGAAAGAGAGGGAGGCAATGAAGAAGGGGGCAAACGGGATAAGAGGAAGAGGAGAGAGAGGGGGGATAGAAAGACCGAGAAGAAAGAGGAAGAGGCGATGTAGGATGAAGGGAAGAAGAGAGAGGGGGGAGGAGAAGAGAAGAGGAAGGAGAGGACGAAAAGGAAGAGTAGGAGGAAGAGAAGAGTAGGAGTGAACGAGAAAGAGGAAGAAAGAAAAATAAGAAGAGGAGAAAGAAAAAAAATGTTAAAAGAGAGCTATAGCGATAAGAAAAAAGGAAACGGAAGAAGAGTGAGAAGAAGCAACAGGAAAAGGGAAGGAAGGAGGTTTATATAGATAAGAAAGAAGAGAAGAGGTTGATAGAAATTAAGAAAGATGGTACTTAGAAAGAGAGAAAGAAAGAAAGAAGAACAAATCAAAAGAAAGCATTGGAATAATGAAAATATAGAAATAGAAGAAAATGAGAAGGACGAAAAGGAATGAAAAATGGAAGAAGAAGAGGAGATAGAAACGGGAACGAATTAGGAACAGACAGAAAAAGTAAATAAAAATGATATACTACTATTAATTATAATGATGATAATAACAGTAATAGATATATTATGGTAATGAGGATGAGGATGTGAAAGATGGTGACAAGGAAAATACTGAAAATGTCGTAGACACACGAGGGAATTCATCATCATCACATGAACATGATGTGGGCAAAAGCGGATGCCATGTGGATAAGCAACATAAACGCTTGGACGAGACTCTCTCTCTCTCTACCTATCTCTTCTATCTCTCTCTCTCTCTCTCTCTCTCTCTCTCTCTCTCTCTCTCTCTCTCTCTCTCTCTCTCTCTCTCTCTCTCTCTCTCTCTCTCGTCTCTCTCTCTCTCTCTCTCTCTCTGTCTCTCTTTCTCTCTCTCTCTCTCTCTCTCTGTCTGTCTGTTGTCTGTCTGTCTGTCTGTCTCTTCTCTCTCTCTCTCTCTCTGTCTCTCTCTCTCCTCTCTCTCTCTCTCTCTCTCTCTCTCTCTCTCTCTCTCTCTCTCTCCTCTCTCTACATACACACACACACAACAACAACACTCCATTCCCTCCTCTCCCCTCCTCCTTTCTCCCTCTTCCCCTCCTTCCTTCCTCTCCCCATTCCTCCCTTCCCTCTTCTCCCCACCCCTTCCTTCCGCCCTCTCCCCAACGTCAGATAGCGAGGACTCGAGCAGTCAACAGGAGAGGAGGCACAGCAAAAAATAAGAGGCACCAAGACCCGAAACAGCGAAAACATCAAGTGACAGAGGGTAGCAACACGTGATTGATGTATATTAGTCTGGAAATAAGAAATTAAGTCTGATGGCAGGTAGAAAAAAGTGAAATTTGATAACTATAGTGTTTAAATTTTGATGAGACACAGAAAAGTCCTCATGCGTGTATCTTTCCAGCAATGAGAAATGGATAAGTGATAACAGCATAGGGTGTGGCCAGATGAGCTACATGTTGAAAATAAAAGGATTGCCAGTGACGGGGACTGTGGACTCGGTCTCGGAGTGGCGTCCAGGAGCCACGTCCCTTTTGGTGGCTCATCCCGGGTAAGCCCTTTTGAAGTAATTTAGTGTACTCTCGTGATGGAACATTATTAAACACAATTCATTAATGACAGGAATTTGAATGGAAAACAGTAAAGTAGGAGTTATTTTGGTAGCATGGGAGAGTTATTCTGGAACATAATTAGGGTTAAGAAGAAAGTGATTTTTTATGAACATATATTGAAATAACTTGATTCTTGAATTTAATTAATGTGGTAATACTGTGTTCGATGTATTTTTATTAACATTTAATGGAAATAGTTAGGTTAGTTTATAAGTGTACTCAAATAACTGTGTTTTCTAAGATAGATAGCTCACCGGAAGTGTGCAGGCGGTGACAAAACCTGTTGTTGTCCGACAGAGCGTAAGGTTGATTTTTCGTCTATCAAGTATTTGATTTTGTCATTATCAATTTTCTTGCTTAGTGGTTGATTAATGTAATAAAATAGAAATACAACTTAGTTTGTGCTTATCAAGATTAAGCATTTGTTTATTCTTTAAAAATAATATTCATTTCACAGAGTATGTCTACTTGATTTGAATATTTGCTTTTCTTGCGATCATTATTCTTTTGTGTAATATCTTATTGGTTTATTAACTTGTGAGATAAATGATTAATTACTTTCAGAACTATTTTAATTTGTTTGATAATATTCGGTTCATTAGAATATAACGTAATTTTGAACGTTTTTGATTTTGTTTTTATCAAGTTTCATGACTAATAATTATGTAACAGTGAGTCATAACTGTCTAGTTGTATGTACAGTGTCAAGCTCCTAAATAATGTCTTTGTTTTTTGTTTGATATAATCTTTGATTTTGTGATTTATTACACTGCACTGATAATTAATTTTCAATTAAATAAATGTATTGATTTCCATAAAGATTTAACTCAATCTCTGAAGTACACTAATTAATAGAATCAATATTGTCACTTTGAAATACATTGATAAGTTATTCAAATTATACCATAATTATTGAAAAGAATTTAACATTAATTAAGCAACAAAAATGCTGATAATGATAGCACTGATAATACTGATAATAGTGTTGATAATAACAACAAGAGTATTAATAATGATAATAATAATAATTATATTAATAACAATACTGATAATACTCCTATTGATAATGGTAATACTAATAATAGTAAACATAATATTAACAATAATGATAATAATAATGGTAATGATAGTAATGATAATAATTAAGATGATGATAATGATAATAATGATAGCAATGATAATAATTAAGATGATAATGATAATAACAGTGATGACAATATTAATTACACTGATAATGATGATAACAAAGTAAGAATAATGGTAACAATAAAAAATAATGATACCAAGAAGGATAATGTTAATAATATCAATAATAATATCTATAACAGTAAAGATAATGATAATGATATCAATAAACATGAAAATGATAAAAGAAATACTAAAAAAAGGAAAATTATTAAATGAAAAGAGTGAGATTAAGATAGAAAAAAGAGATAAGAATAAATTATACAACAATAGAACCAGATAGAAAGAGAAAGAAAACGGGTTATGGATGGAATATTCTGCCAGACTATAATAAACTAAACATTTTAGATAAAATTCGGGTTTTCTGCAGGCATTACCGTATAGAAATAAAGTTTTCATCTTTCTAATATCCATTACCGTTTGATAAAAGATCATCAAGAATGTAATTAAACTCGACAGCAGATTCATATACACAGCAAAACCCGTTGAGTATAACCTAGATTATTAGCCGGCCTGTATAAGTTTTTTAAAATTAAATTCTAGGAATCGTTCCCTTCATCCAGAAAAAAAAATCAAATTATGGAATTAATAAACTTCCATGACAGTGATGTTTATTACACTGCGAATCTGATTTTACACTATTGTTATTACCTTTATTATCATGGCTATATTCATTTCCATTATTACTATTTTCCTTATTAGATTTCTTTTGTCTATATGATTGTTTTGTCATTATCTTAAACATCTTCGTTATAGATGTTATTATCATAATCATAACTTTTGACATTATCATCACCATCACTGCAATTCTTAATATAAGCGTTACCTTTATTACCTTTATTATCTCTGTTACTTTGGTTACCACAAATCATCCATATTATTATTGTTATTATCGTCATATTCAGTATCATGACCATCTTTATTCTTACTTTTATCACGATTATCATTACAATTACCTCTGAAATTATCCTTATTATTAGTAATCTTTATCCATGATATTTTACTCGTTTCATATCATGTGAATTAACCTTTTTTGTTCTTTCGTAAATCCACTGGGTGACAGATTGCAGTAAGGAGAAACAAAAAAAACATTTCACCAATGTTTGTTTAATTTTTTTTTCTAAGTACACCAACAAAAGGAAATATGGCGTACTTTTGACGAGAAACGCGAGCAAATTATGGTTTAGTTCGCCTTGCTTCGCCTTGCCGAGTTCGCCAAAAACAATCCCAACAGTTTGTTATCATTGCAAACAAACTACCGAAATGTGAGACGAGTCATTCCCATTAAAAGTGGGTAACAGAACTATTCGCGGGAAAAGAATAGGTTTCGGTAGTGATGATAGTGAAATTACCGACGAGGAAAAGTTAATTTACCTAGGTCTTGTATTAACTGAAGAAGATAAACGAAATCAACATTTTTTACAAAATCAATTACACATTATGTAACATGAAAAAAATGTCAACACACTTTAAAACAAAAACACTAAAGGATAATATCTATTCAAAGAAAAGATTGGTCTTTCGAAGTGCGAGTTTAGAATGGAAATAACAAAGGTAAAGAGAAACTAACTTTGAATATCCCCGGGATGGCCATATTGCAGCTAAAAGTAGCTAGTAGACATCTAAAGAATAACAGGGTTATCAATATACTCTAGTTCATACATCTGGTCGGCACAGATATGATAACTTACTAGTTTATAACATCATCTATTGGCGACAAAATAATGCAATTATCAAGAGAATGCAATCGTTAACACACATTTCTGTCGGCCATGTTAGCGGTTTGTTTACTATTGTGACGTCATGAAGATAGAGTAAGCTTCTTCTGGAGTTAGTTTGAACATGCTTGCTTTGGTTACGTGACCAGACTAACATATCTGACCAAGATATGAGCAAGAAGTTTCAAGATTTTTCAAGAAATCCTGAAATATTTTGCCATCAAAAATGAGCCCTTAGATCGTTTAGGTGCGTACGTGGGTTAGTTTGAGGTCGAATATATAGAACTTGCCTAGCTACTGTAGGTCTATATACAGTCAGTCTAGGGGTCTGTCGGTCAATGCAGATACCGGTTTTTGTGAAGTGCGCTTCGACCTAAAAATAACTGAAGAGTTTGAGTATCCTGTGGAGTTCAGATCCAAGTGGTTGGCCATGTAACAGCGGCCATCGACCAGGGTTTTTTCACTAAGTTCGGAGCCATAGATCGGTTCGGCTACAAAACCAAATAATTTACTAGCACTCATACGCACGCATGTATTCTCACATTTAACACATATCATTAACATATATTATCATTAATGATATCTTTATACTATCATCATTATCAATAATGATAATGATAATAACAGTTACGATGATAATAACATGGCCATGTTATTATAGTGTTAATTATTATTATCTTTACTATTATTATTATAATTATCATTTTTATTACAGGTATTATTATATTTTTTATTAATAGCAGTTATTATTATTGATATTATTATTGTTGTTGTTAATCATAAGCATTATTATTGTTGTTGGTATTGCTAGTATTATCATCATCATTATTATTACAGTTATATTATTGTTATAATTAGAGTTATGATAATCATAATTATCATCACTATCTTCATTATCTCATAATTGTCATATTAGACATGATCACCCTTCATTTCTTAGCACTATTCCTGGTGTAGTAGTATCAAGCCATGAGTAATGACAAGTGTATGCTATATGATGTATCAATTATAGACGTCAGACAGTTCATAAAGACTTAATTTTACATAACGTGACATGGAATATCACATAAAAAGTGTATATGCCAAGCCGTAAGCACAGGTTCCAAAATTGTTAATTACTTTAAAACAAAAATCAAGGAAAGCTTTATCCACTTCCCATTGAAATGAAAGTAAAACGGGAATTTTCTTTTTCTGTTTATCCGCCTCTTATTAACTCCTCAGCAT
>NW_020870367.1:58943-76443 GCF_003789085.1 Penaeus vannamei
TCACGATCCCCATTACAGTGTCTCCTCCCGTTGGCACATCTATACATATGTGTGCATAAATTCGAACATATAATTTCTGTGTACGTGTCCTGTCGAGACAATTTTCACAGAAAGGGAGCATAAAAAATAAATAGAAATGAGGCTTTGAACTTCCATCTGTACTATTTTGAAAGAGAAAGAGAGAGAGAGAGAGAGAGAGAGAGAGAGACAAAGAGACAAACAGCCAGATAGACAAACAGACTAACTAAACAAAAACACACACAAACAAACAGTCAGATAGATTTCTTGTCGAGACAATTTTCACAGAAAGGGAGCATAAAAATTAATAGAAATGAGGCTTTGAACTTCCATCTGGAAAGAGAAAGAGAGAGAGAGAGAGAGAGACAAAGAGACAAACAGCCAGATAGACAAACAGACTAACTAAACAAAAACACACACAAACAAACAGTCAGATAGATTTCCTGTCGAGACAATTTTCACAGAAAGGGAGCATAAAAAACTAATAGAAATGAGGCTTTGAACTTCCATCTGCATTATTTGAAAGAGACAGAAAGAGAGAGACAGACAAAGGGACAAACAGCCAGATAGACAGACAAACCAAACAAAAACACACACAAACAAACAGACAGATAGACAAACAAACTAACTAAATAAAAACACACATAAACAAACAGACAGATAGATTTCGTATGTGTGCGAGAGTACGTGTAAACGGATATGTTGTATAACAAAACAAAGACGTACGAGAGCGGAATTCACGAACGAGCTTTTCACAACGTCTCTGTTTTCTGTGATATCAAGGCGCCCGTTTTATCCATTTCCCCTCTAATGGAAAAAAGGTTACATATTGTGGGTCCTCTCTTGAGGGGGGTTAAGGGGGAGGGGAGACATAATCCGAAATTGAGTCTGGATTTATCCCTTGGGTAAAGGGGATTAAAGGTTGGTAAAAAGGTTCGATAAGGAGATAAGGAGGAAAGGGGAAAGATACGGGAGTGATGGGTGCGTCTTTCAGGCGAGGAGGAAGAGAGGGGAGAAGGTTGGTAAGAGAGAGAGGAGAGGAGAGGGAAAGAGAGAGAAGTAGGGAGGGAGGGAGAGAGAGAGGAGAGGGAAAGAGAGAGAAGTAGGGAGGGAGGGAGAGAGAGAGGGAAAAGCGAAAAGTAGGGAGGGAGAGAGAGAGGAAGAGGGGAAGGAGAGGGAAAGAGAGAGAGGAGGAGGAGGAGAGGGAAAGAGAGAGAGAGAAAAGGAGGGAGAGAGAGAGAGACAGAGAAAGCAGACAGATAAATAGATAGCTGAATAAAAAGAGAAACGGATCCAGAAACAAAAACATTCAGACAAATAACTTTAAAGATAAACGACAAATCGTTTTTTATAACCGAAAGACAAAAAAAAAGGACGAAGGAGACAGCGGGAGAATCTTGTCGCTGTTCACGAGTGGAAGAATGAAAATGCAGAAACAGATGATGGAATATGAAAATTATTAATATGGTGATAAGAAATAAAAAAAAGAAAAAATGAGGGGAGAAGAGATAGACGGAGAAAGGGGATGTTAGGATAACGCAGATAAGTTACCTAAAAAGGAATAAATAATGCAAAGCGGAGGAGATTAAAACAGTGTGATAGATGGAGCTTTATCTTTCGTCTGAGCGAATAAGATAGATTGAGAATTTTCAGGATAAATGGAAGGAAACAGAGGGAGGACGAAAGAAAAATAAAATAAAAATAAAACATACTTTAAAATGATGGATAAGCATCAAAATAACACAAATGAATATATTGCAAATGACAAACAAAATCGCGAATGTTCGCATATTCAAACAATCACAAACTAAACCGATACAAACAACCCCATGTACTCTCCTCTCGCCTTGGGAACAAACAAACAAAAAAGCCCTAATTCTCTTTAATCTTTTCAGAACGAACAAGAAAACCTAAGAACCCGTGATCCGAGATTTGAACCTGAGACCCGGGACGCGTGACCTGTGACCTGAAACCCGAGACGCGTGACCTGTGACCCGGGACACGTGACCTGTGACTTGAAACCCGAGACGCGTGACCTGTGACCTGAAACCCGAGACGCGTGACCTGTGACCTGAAACCCGAGACGTGTGACCTGTGACCCGAGACCCGATACGTGACCTGTGACCAGAAACCCGAGACGCGTGACATGTGACATGAGACATGAGATTTGGGACCCAAGAATGTGACCTGAGACCTAACAACCCAAGAAAAAAGGAACCCAAATTACATATTCAAGACCCGAGATTTGAGACCCGAAACTCAAAATCCAGGGCTCCAGACCCGAGATCCAAGCTCGAGACCTGAAAAGCAAGACCAAAGACCCGCGACCCGACGACCCACTACCAGGAACCAGTGACTTGAAACCCAAAACCTGCCACCCGAAATCCAAAACCCGCGACCTGAAACCAGAAACCCAAAACCCGCTTCTTGAAACCAGAAACCCAAAACCCGCTTCTTGAAACCAGAAACCAAAAATTTGAAACCAGAAAACCCAACCCGCTTCTTGAAACCAGAAACCCAAAACCCCGCTTCTTGAAACAGAAACCCAAAAAAAAACCAGAAACCAAAACCCGCTTCTTGAAACCAGAAACCCAAAACCCGCTTCTGAAACTTTGAAACCAGAAACCCAAAACCCGCTTCTTGAAACCAGAAACCCCAAAACCCGCTTCTTGAAACCAGAAACCCAAAACCCGCTTTCTTGAAAACCAGAAACCCAAAACCCGCTTGAAACCAGAAACCCAAAACCCGCTTCTTGAAACCAGAAACCCAAAACCCCGCTTCTTGAAACCAGAAACCAAAGAAACCAGAAACCCAAAACCCGCTTCTTGAAACCAGAAACCCCAAAACCCGCTTCTGAAACCAGAAACCCAAAACCCGCTTCTTGAAACCAGAAACCCAAAACCCGCTTCTTGAAACCAGAAAAAACCCGAGAAACCAGAAACCCAAAACCCGCTTCTTGAAACCAGAAACCCAAAACCCGCTTCTTGAAACCAGAAACCCAAAACCCGCTTCTTGAAACCAGAAACCCAAAACCCAAAACCAGAAACCCAAAACCCGCTTCTGAAACCAGAAACCCAAAACCCTGAAACCAGAAAACCCAAACCCGCTTCTTGAAACCAGAAACCCAAAAGAAACCAGAAAACCCAAAACCCGCTTCTTGAAACCAGAAACCCAAAACCCGCTTGAAACCAGAAACCCCAAAACCCGCTTCTTGAAACCAGAAACCCAAAACCCGCTTCTTGAAACCAGAAACCCAAAACCCGCTTCTTGAAACCAGAAACCCAAAACCCGCTTCTTGAAACCAGAAACCCAAAACCCGCTTCTTGAAACCAGAAACCCAAAACCCGCTTCTTGAAAACCAGAAACCCAAAACCCGCTGAAACCAGAAACCCAAAACCCGCTTCTTGAAAACCAGAAACCCAAAACCCCGCTTCTTGAATTCTTGAAACCAGAAAACCCAAAACCCAGAAACCCCAAAACCCGCTTCTTGAAACCAGAAACCCAAAACCCGCTTCTTGAAACCCCAAAAGCGGAAACCAGAAACCCAAAACCCCGCTTCTTGAGCGAAACCAGAAACCCAAAACCCGCTTCTTGAAACCAGAAACCCAAAACCAGAAACCGATTACCTAGCATGGTTCCTTACTTTATTTGGGACTATTCGTCAGCCGCCTAAAGATCCTACATGATTAATGATGGAATGCGCTCTAATAACCACGGGGGGGGGGGGGGAGGGGGGGGGTAGCGAAAAGGAAGTGAGGAGGAGAGAGAGGAGGAAAAGGAAAAGGCAGGTAGGATGAGGAAGACAGGACAAAGAGAGGAGACAAAGGGGGAATGAGTTAGGAGGAGAAGGAGGAAAATGCGAGGAAGATTAAGAGGGGAAAGAGAGGAGGAGAAAAAAGAAGCAGGGGAGTTGGAATTAATTAGAAGGAGAAAGAGGAAGACGAGAGGAGGATAAAGAAGAGGGGAGAGGAGATTGAATTAGTTAGAAGGAAGGAGAATGAGAAAAGGGGAGAAGGGTGAGAGGAGTAAGAAGAGGGAGAGAGAAGGAGGGGGATGCGGAGGGTGTGTTTCGTAGGGAGAGGAGTAAGGGAAGAGAAGGAAAGGTGGGAAAAGAAGAAGAGAAATAGAAAAAAAGATAGCCGTGAAAAAACAAGCAATATGTGGAAATTAGAGATGATACTTAAAAAAAAGTGGGAAAGAGAGGACAGAAAGATAAAGGGAAGAATGAGGATTAGATGAAAACATACAGAGAATTAAAAAAACAAGCATGCAATGAGAAATGCAAACAAAGAACAACAACAGGGGATCAGAGGAAAGGTAGCAGATAAAGTGGAAAAAAAAAGGCTCATATTTTTTTTTTTTTTTTTTAATAACGATGGCGAATGATTAAAAATTGGACTCACAAACCAATGAATGAGTTTGAATTAAGTCACAATTGTAACTGATTGAGGTTTGGGGAGAGGGAGGGAGGTGTGGGGAGGGGAGGGGGTAGGAGGGACCCTATCGGTTCATAGGTTTTAACTTAATATTCCTTTTATGAAAAAGGAATGGGTCAGGAATTAAACATCGGGTTTTTAAAGGTCAGCATATTCCCAGGGCGAGAAATCCGTGAATAAAATCAATATGGTCCACGGTAAAAAAAACACATACGATAAGCCTAGAATTCCCAATACACATTTGCTGCATTATACATTACATAAGCCGCCTGGGGAACCAATGCATTCTAAATATATATTTTCGACAAATATACTTTGGGGACCTTTGCAAAGGGCCTTTTTCTCTGTCCATTTCCTAACAATGCACATATAGTAATCTAAAAGCAAAAATTCCCGCGCGAAATTCGCCCTCAGCCAGAGTTACTTAGACATTTATGTTCTGCACATCCGCTTGGCGATAGTCTTCTGTCGTGTGTTCCGACATACGGCTTGGCTCTGGCTTAAACTCGGGTCATTTGATGAGCTCGTTTCTGAAATCCGGACGACGTCAAAAGAGTATAAGGGATCTTAGAGACTGAGTTTCTTTTTTATTTTCTTACGGTTATGATATCAAAACCTACTGCAATGGCGCAAAGATAGTATTGAAGCCGAGGCATTTGTGTGAGTCATCTCGAGGCATGTGATACGGCCGTGACAGGTGCGCTCGGATTTTTGTTTCTTTATTTTCGTCTTGAAGGTTGCATTGTCCGACGATATAAGAAGATATATAAACATATGTACACACACACACACACATGCACATACACACACATACACACATATATATGTGTGTGTGTGTGTGTGGAATTCATGACGAACAGATTGCAACAGGAACAACGAAGGGAAATAGCGAAAAGCCTTTGGCATATTCGTGTGTTTCCTTATCCTTCCCTTCGTTCCTGTTGCAATGTGTGTGTGTATGTATAAAAATATATGTGTATGTATATATATATATATATATATATATATATATATATATATATATATATATATATATATATATATATATATATATATATATATATATATATATATATATATATATATATATATATATATATATATATATATATATATATATATATATATATATAATATATATATATATATATATATATATATATATATATATATATATATATATATATAATATATATATAGTATATATATATATATATATATATATATATATATATATATATATATATATATATATATATATATATGTATATATATATAACATATATATATATATATATATATATATATATATATATATAGTATATAGGGCATGTGTTTATTGACCTGCAGTGCCATCTCGTGGTCACTCAAGGAAACTAGGCACCTTGTGGTCCTCGGCTGACCTGTGGAGGCTCTTGGAGCAGGAGGAGACCCTAGAGTACGGAGCAACTGAGAGTTGAGGTAGTTGCTCTCGCTGAGGTTAGAAGACCTGGCAGCGGCACAATCAGTGGGGGTGGCTACGCCTATTATTGGTCAGGCCACATCGATGGTCGTCATACTCAGGGAGTAACCATAGCCATCTCCAGCAGATTCGGTAGTAGAAGTTACTCTAGTCGATGAGCGTATAATAGCATTGAGTGACAGACAGTTGTTCTCGGCAAGTTATTTGTATTGTTCTGGGGGATTTCAGTGCGGTATATGGCTGTAATTGAGCTGACTATGAGATGTCTGTCAGTCCACATGACCAGTGTGGTACCAGTGCTCTGGCCCACATTGTTGGACATGGTATAGTGATGCGGGGAATATGGCCAAGGATATCGGCCACATCCTCATTGGCGCTTTTTGGAGGATCCTCCAGAAGTGCATGGTATATTGGGGTGCTGAGTTCTGTGGTACTAATCATATATTAGTTGTGGCAACCCTCCAGGCTCACTTCAAAACTCCTTGTTGGTCCAATGATCACCCTAGGTTACGTGTTGACGGGGTGTGCGCCCGCGGGTTTGCTGAGGCTATGGTTATTTCGCAGTACTCAGCAACCTTACTGACCTTATACTTCTGTGGGACACCTTCAAGCATGAAATGCTTGATACAGCTCAAAAATCGACTGGCGTGCGCCCAAGAGCAAGGTAGACTTTCATCTCGCTGGGGACACTGGAAGCCACAGATGCTTGTCGCATGACTTTTCTAATGGAATCATGACTTGTATCGTTCTGTGGTGTGCAGGACTCGGTCACTGCTGAGAAGAGACAAGGAACAGTCTATCAGAAGAGGTTGAAGGCCATTTCTTTGAAAATGACCTCCGTCCTGCGTACCAAGCCCTCCTCATAGGCCACTGCAGTCTGCTCAGTAAGTGACCAGATAATCACTGACTGGGTTAAGTATTTTGGGTAGTTGCACGAGGTTGATCCACCAACAGTTAACCCACCCATCAGTGAGGATCCACCCTCCCTAACTTCAGTTAAGGAGGATATCCAAGCTGAGGAGTGGCAAAGCAGCAGTTATCTACGGCATCCCAGATGAACTGTCAAAGATTGGTGGTAAACCTATGGCACAGGATTTGTATGTTGTCCTGGATGCCATCTGGCAGACTGCTCCCATTCCCCCTGACCTGTTGAGGGGTATAGTCATCCCTCTCCGGAGGGTCTGCAGCAATCACCGAGGCATTACACTGCTCAATGTACCGGGCAATGTTCTTGCTCACATCCTTCTGTGACGTATCAGAGACCACCTACTGAGGCACCAGAGGCCAGAGCAATCTGGATTAATTCCTGGTAAGTCCACAATAGACCGTATCCTGACACTTCGTATCACTGTAGGGGGCCGTTGTGAATTCAGACAAGGGCTGCTAGCAGCTTACATTGGCTTCAAGAAGGCTTTTAATACGGTGCTTTGGGAGTCACCCTAGGAGGTCCTGAGATTAAGAGGTATCCCACAAGGATTATTGGATTAATAGCAAGCTTGTACACTGGTACTGAAAGTGCTGTAAAGTGTGGTAGGCCTGTCGAGCTTCTTTCCTGTTAGTTCAGGGGTGAGGCAAGGCTGTGTCCTTGCACCAACACTTTTCAACACTTGCATGGACTGGATACTGGGCAGAGCTGCTGTTCAAAGTCATTGTGGAGCAACTCTGGGCATTATCAAGACCTTGACTTTGTTGACGATGTTGCTATTTTGTCTGAGTCTCTAGAATATTGGTGGATCTAGATGCATTTAGGAATGAAGCGAAGCGAAGAGTCTATAGGTCTCCTGGACCAAATCCAAGATCCAGGATTTAGGGGGCCTGCTAAAAGAACTTGTTCAGTCGCTTGCGGCGAGGTCACTGAAGTCAAGGAGAGCTTTACATACCTTGGTAGTGGAGTGGAGGTAAGCGTTTTTCTGACGTCATGAGTGGATCTAAGATTTTTTTTCTGAGGTCATGAATATATGTGTGTTTTTCTAATGTCATGAGTGGGTGTAAGGGTTTTTCTGACGTCATGAGTAGATGTAAACGTTTTTCTGACGTCACAGTTTATATCCACTGCAAAACGAAACCATTGCAACAGTATATAATCTCAGATTCCCCATCTAATCTTGTTACAAGGCACTCGACTTACTACGTGATCTGTATCTTGTAAGCCATTCGTCCCAATTAATTCCAATCAATCACCCTTTTTTTTTTGTTATGTTTTTTTTTTGTGTGTTTTTTGCTTCTTTTTTTTTGGTGGGGGGAGGGGATCTCACTGACGTATCCATTCGTCGTCGATATTGGTTTTACTCTTAAATGGAGGAGCATGATTCTCGTTTTCTGACTTGGCTGCTGGCTGGGTCGTGTGTCTTGGGTCGCTTGTGGTCCTGTTCGTCTGTTAAAGAGTTAAAGAGTGACTTGCGAGAGAGAGGAAAAAAATAGAGAGGGGGTAGAAAGTGAGTGAGGGAGAGAGATAGAGAGAGAGAGGGGAGAAAAGTGAGTGAGGAGAGAGAGAGTAGTGAGGGAGGGAGAGAGAGAGAAAGAAAGAGAGAAAGTGAGTAAGGAAGAGAGAGAGGGAGAGTAATAAGGGAGAAAGGGAGAGAAAGAGAAAAAAATTGTAAGAAAGAGAAAGCGAGTGAGGGAGATAGAGGGAGAAAGTGAGTAAGGGAGAGAGAGAGAGAGTAGTGAGAGATGGAGGGAGGGAGAGAGAGAAAATGAGTGAGAGAGAGAAAATGAGAGAGGGAGAGAGAGTAGTGAGTGTGTGAGAGAGAGAGAGAGGGGAAGAGTAGGAAAGACCGTGTGTATGTATGTCAAAATTCAAATCTGCAATTGCTTATGGATATATTTTTGCGTATGCTTGGGCGCGCGCTCGCTTTCCTGCATATCTATCAACAGATCTATCATCACACAGACCAAGCGTGGCCGCGGGGCATTGATTCCTCCGCCGAAACGCAAGTTCTCTCGAATTTGACTTACCAAGTTAGGCCAAGTTCGCGCATCGCCACATTGACTTACATTTGCGACCCTGAATAGAATCTTACTCTCCTCGTGCGCATTAGAGAGCAGAGCATTTCGTACAAATTCGTTCAGGAGGTTAATCTAGCCTCGTTCCAGGGCTGGGCGCAAACGAATATCAAATTACTTCGAGTGTTTGCATAATGCATGAGTCGAGATCCTTATCATTTTTCAAAACAGCGTACTCGACATTCTTCTAACTGTTATCGTGTGTGTTTTTTTTTATCTTTTTTTATAACAAGAAGATGAAGTATTTAAAACCCAAATGAAAAGGAGATCGTATCGCCCCTTTTGGAAAAGTAAAGGATATTACATCAAGCTCCTTATAGTTGTCAACTTGAGCTGTAATATTATCTTGATAACCTCATTAAACTTCATCCTACCCTACTCCTACTCCTACTCCTCCTCCTCCTTCTTCTTCTTCTTCCTCTCCTCATCCATCTCCTTCTCTTCATCCTCCTCCCCTTTCTTCTCCTCCTTCTTCTTTTCCTCTTCCATCTCCTTCTCCTCCTCCTTCCTCCTCCGTCTTTTCCTCTAATTTTATCTCCCGCCAGTCTCCATTAATCCTCCCTCACTTCGTCTGCCCCCTTGCCCCTCCCCCTTCCCCCTCTTCCCTTACTCATCACCTCACTCCTCCACCCTACCCCCACCCTTCATACCCCTTCACTCCCTCCTCCTTCACTCCTCCCCTTTTCCAACACCCCTCCTCCTCACCCCTCATTCCTCCCCCTTCTCCCACACCCCTCCTCCTCACCGTCTCACATCTACCCTTTCCCCCACCTCTCCTCCCCGCCCCCTTCACTCCTCCCCCCTTCCCCCCACCCCTCATCCCTCCTCTATCCACCCCTCTCTCCCTCCTACTCCCTTCTCCCTCCTACTCCCCCATCCTACCTCCCTTTCTCCTTCTCCTCCCTCCTCCCTCCATCCCTCCCCGAGCCTAATTAGTGAGGAGAAACTCTTGCCTCCCGGAATGTGTTGAGGTAGGTTGAGGTAAGAGTGGCTTGCCTCGTACTCTAAGGGAGGGCAAGGGCGGCTCGGGTCAGGGTCGTTCGGAAGAGGGGGAGGGGGAAGAGAGGGTGGGAGGGGGGAGGAGTGAAGATGCAAAAAAAAAGGTGATGGATAGAAAGATGGGGGAAGATAGATAGATAGGTGGGTAAAGGTGCATAAAAAAGATGGGTAGAAAATAGATAGATAAGCAAAGAAAGGGGGAATGGAAGATGCATAAGGAGATACATAGAAAGATGGGGACAGATAGATAGATGAGTAAAGGTGCATAAAAAAAGGTGGGTGGAAAGTAGATAGATGGGTAAAGAAAGGGGAAAATAGTGGATGAAAAAAGGTGATAGATAGAAAGATGGGGATAGATAGATAGATAAGTGGGTAAAGATGCATAAAAAGATGGGTAGAAGATAAATAGATGGGTAAAGAAATGAGGAATGGAAGATGCAAAAGGAGATAGATAGACAAATGGATGGGTAAAAATTGGGAAAGGGAAGACGTATAAGAAGATGAACTGAAAGGAGAGAGAGAAATATAGATTGGCAAAGAAGGAAGGAAGGAGCAAGAAAAGACAGGTAGAAAGAATGAAACAGATAGATATTTGAGTAAAGAAAGGAAGGAAGAAAGGTGCAATAGAAGACAGACAGAAAGAAGGAGATAGAATAAGAGATTGGTAAAGATATGGGGAAAGACAAGAGCCAAATGAAAATAGAAAGATGGAGATAGATCGACAGATAGCTAAAGAAAAGGGAAAAGAAAAAAGAAGAAGATAGACAGAAAAGAGGAGAAAGATATACCCCTAAAGAAAGGGGAAAATAGAAGGAGCAAGGGAAGGCAGGCAGATAGAAGGAAATAGATAGATAGATAGATAAAGCCAGGAGCAAGAGAAGATCAGAAAAAAAAATGTAGAGAGGTAAACAGCCGAAGGAAAAATGAGAAAAATAGGAAACAAAAAAATAAAAGATATAAAAAAGAGAGAGGAAAATGCACAGTGAAAGAGTGGAAGGAAAGAAAGTGTAAGGGAGAGGATGAGAATATGAATGGGATGACCGTGTGAGAGAGAAAGAGAGAGGGAGAGTGAGAGTGAGAGAGAGGGGGGAGGAGGGAGAGAGGGAGGAAAATAGATAGATAGATAGAGAGAGGGAGAATGAGAGAGTGAGAGAGAGATAGTTAAATAGATAAGAGAGAGGGAGGACGAGACGGGAGGAGAAAGAAAAATAAAGATAGATAGATAGATAGACAGAGAGACAGAGAAAAAAAAAACACCAATAGACAATTATTCAGAGCTATACAAAGAGAGGAGAGAAACACGATACCCACAATTGTATTCCTAAATAAATATAAACACACAGACTCTCTCCCTCTCTCTTTCCCCTTGTCTCTCCATCAGAAACTAAACACCTCACCTATTTAGGCCTATTGAATCCAAGACAAATATGCCTATAGAACGACCTTTTTCTACTTACATCTCCCTCTGTACTTGCATACCGTACAACATCTATTTCCTAAACGAGTATATGTACGATGGTTCATGAATAAGCAAATAAATGGGAGGCAGAGAGAGAGAGAGAGAGAGAGAGAGAGAGAGAGAGAGAGAGAGAGAGAGAGAGAGAGAGAGAGAGAGAGAGAGAGAGAGAGAGAGAGAGAAGAGAGAGAGAGAGAGAGAGAGAGAGAGAGAGAGAGAGAGAGAGAGAGAGAGAGAGAGAGAGAGAGAGAGAGAGAGAGAGAGAGAGAGAGAGAGAGAGAGAGAGAGAGAGAGAGAGAGAGAGAGAGGAGAGAGAGAGTGAGAGAGAGAGAAAATGAGAAAGAGAGAGAGAGAGAGAGAAAAAAGGCGAAAGTAAAGGAGAGAGAGAGAGAGAGAGGAGGGGAGGGAGGGAGTGAGGGAGAGAAAAAGAGAAAGAGAGAGGGAAGAAGAGAGAGAGAGACAAAGAGAGAGAGAGAGAGGAGGGAGGAGGGAGTGAGGGAGAGAAAAAGAGAAAGAGAGAGGGGAAGAGAGAGAGAGAGAGACAAACAATCAGACAGAGAGAGAGAGAGAGAGGAGGGGAGGGAGGGAGTGAGGGAGAGAAAAAGAGAAAGAGAGAGGGGAAGAGAGAGAGAGAGAGAGACAAACAGTCAGTCAGACAGACAGACAAGCAGAGAGAGAGGCAGAGACAGAGACAGAGAGAGAGAGCAAGCAAAAAGTAGGAACCAAGGAAGTTAAGGAAGCGATCTCCAGCAATGCAAGCACAAGCACAAAATCTTTTCCTTTGCATTTTTCACTTCTGTTTGTCCTCCCCTTTTCTCTATTCATAAATCATTTATCCATTTATTTGTCTATTCATCTTGTTCATCTATTCTTTCATGAGTTGAATGGTCGAAATTAAACCACTTAAAAATAAGAGCAAGCTTGATTTTATCATTATATTTTTTTCTTTCTTTCTTTCTTTTACTGAATTTGTGATTTTTTTCTGTTTCTCCTCTTCTGCATCTCCATTTCCTCAGAGCCCCCTCACCCTCCACCCCACCCCCCTACCTGGCCTTCTCTTACCCCCCCCCCCCCTAGTCATTTGGTGACGTCACGAACATTACTGAAACTTTAACGGAAGAAAAAAACAACGTTTGGTCTCAAAGTACATTTTTTTCTTCTTTTCTTTATTCCCGTATGCAAACAAATAGGGAGGAAGGAAGAATTGAAAATGAGTGTAAAGATAGGTGGATGGATGATGATGATGATGATAAGGAGGAGGAGGAGGAGGATGATGATGATGATGATGATGATGATGATGATGACGACGATGAGGATGACGATGATGGTAATGACAATAATGATACTGATTATAACAATTATGAGGATGATAATAATTAAATTAATATTCATAATCATCATCATCGTAATGATAATAAAAATAAGAAAAATGATAATAACAGTGGTAATAAAAAATATAATGGTGCTGATAGTAATTGATATAACAATGATAATGATAATAACAGTAGAGTAATGATGATGAAAATGATAATGGAAATAATGATAATACATAATAACAATAATAATAACAATAATACCATTTAGAATAATACCAGAAATAATGAGGATGGTGATAATAATAATAGCAAAAATGGAAATAATAATGATACCAATATGATAATAATAATGATATTGCTACTACGATAATGTTGATAATGAGAATGTTAATGAGAATAATAATAGTTATGATTATAATAATGATAGTGATAATAATACGAAGAACAATAATGATAATAGTAATTATAATAACAACAATAATGATAATAATAATAATAATAATGATCGATAACAATAATAGTATTTATAATGATAATGATGATAATCAAAATAATACTAATCAATGATAGTGATATATAATAATGATGATAATAAAAATAAAAATGATAATGATAATAACAATAATGAAAGTAACAATCATAATAATGATGATAATGATAAGTGATAATAATAATGACAGTTATAATAATAGTGATGATAACAATAACAATGATAATGATAATGATATCAATAGTTATAATCATTATAATAATGATGTTAATGATAATAGTGATAATTGTTATTGATATTATCATTATCATGATTATTATTATCATTATTATTATAATAATTGCCATTATCATTATTGTTTATTATTATCATTTTCATTATTACTAATATTACTTTCATCATTATCATTATCATCAATATCATTACTATTCTGTTTTTTCTATCAGTCATAATGATAATGATAACAATAATAAAAGTAATGATAATAACGATAACAATGATAATAATGAAAACCATGATAATGATAATGATAATAATATTAACAATATTAATAATGGTAATGATAATGAGGATGATGAAAATAATGATAAATAATATAATGATAATAATAATATGATAATGATAATAATAATGGTAATGATAATAATAATGGTAATGATGATAATGATAATAATGATAATAATGATAATAATGATAATGAATATAATAATATATAATAATAATAATAATAATAATAATAATAATAAATATAATAATAATGATAATAATACAATAAATAATAATAATAATAATAATAATAATATAATAATAATAATATAATAATATAATAATAATAATAATAATAATAATAATAATAATAATAATAATAATAATAATAATAATAATAATAATAATGATATAAAAATAATGATAATGATGATGATAATAATAATAATAATAATGAAACCAACGACAACAATAACAATAATGATAAAAGTAATGATAATAAGTACAACCATAATGATCATTATAATAACATGATAATAATGCAAAGGATAACAAGTGACTGAAAAACACCAAACTTTCTTGCCAAATTATTCCCTTGAGTCTAATCTTTATTTTCAAGCAGTTGATGACAGTTTCATTAAGCTATTTAATACACCGCGAGAAACAAATCTCTCTCTTACTTTCGTCTGTTTTCTTTCCTCTTTTCTTTTTGTTTTGTTTCGTCTTGTACTACGAAAAATCTGTTTATACTACAGATGTTGTTATTTAGTATAGTGGTGTGATATATAGAATTCTTTTTCGGATGCACTTTTCGCATTCCATCCTGAATGTTACGTCAGTTTTGTGTTTTTATTTTTATCTTGCATTGGGAATGTAGAACATAATGGACTCTTGTGAATATTTAGTTTCTCGAGCACTTTCGCTTCTTCTTTTTCCTTTCTTTCTATCCATTGTTCGCATGCCACAGAATTTCATTTATAAGCTATTATACTGGGAGTCAATCAGTATTTTTTTTCACATTTTATAACATTATCCTAAAAACATTTTTCCCAAATAAGCCTCGTAACCACGTGTCAACAAAACTAACAATTCGAATATAAAAAATCAACATAAGGTGTACAGTCCACAATAAAAGCCGTCGACATCATTTCCCTGCACAATGCTTACAAACCGTCGACATCATTTTCCCTGCACAATGCTTACAAACCGTCGACATCATTTTCCCTGCACAATGCTTACAAACCGTCGACATCATTTCCCTGCACAATGCTTACAAACCGTCGACATCATTTTCCCTGCACAATGCTTACAAACCGTCGACATCATTTTCCCTGCACAATGCTTACAAACCGTCGACATCATTTTCCCTGCACAATGCTTACAAACCGTCGACATATGCGTGCGTGGGAGGAAGAAATCCTTCGAAACACTCCAGCCTCTCTCAGATTTCAGGATCGGTTTTCACGCTATTTACCTATTCACAAACTTTGCTGCGCTACATTACTCTAAGCAGTTTCGGCTGAGCAAAGTCAAATCCATGACTTTCCTCTTGATCGGCTATCCAGGTCATTAGAGGCGGATTTTGGGTCTCGCAGCACGGCACCGACACCTTAGTTGTATGTGATTGGTGTACCTTAATCTTAACGAGGAAGTTCGTTTGGAATTATGACCTTAATAAAGGTTTAGATACGATAATTGCCGTTTCGTAATGTTTCTTTTACGTTTAGCTTTTTTTCTTATTGATCATTTTTACGTAGTTTAATACTGTTCCCTCCGATTTAGGCTTTCGATCCACTGCAAACTTCCTCACACTGAAATGATACAATAAACTGATATATGACACCCGTAAATGAGCAAAGATGTTTAAAACTGCACATAAAATTCGGTATTTTTAAAACTCATTTACAACAAAAACATATATATGCATTCAAGACAGAGGGATCAGAAAATATGATGAAAACAGCGAATGCACACATAACCTGCCAGCAAACACTAATCCTGTGCTAAACGTAAATTCAGCCAAGGATGAGGACAGAGGCTTGTCTCAACCTACTCGGCTGTATCAAAGTTATATAAGTTACCCCCTTAAAGGAGAAACGTTTTCTCTAATTCTCTCTCCGAAGCGACTCACTACGTTGATAATGGCGTACGCTGAGAGATTAATGTTTCATATCCTTTGCCTTATCTCTTTCTACCTGGGAGTTTCATCCTTCTCTTCCTTTGCGTGTGTGTGCTCAGGCTTGTATGAAGTCTTGCAGATTTGGAGGTAAGATTGGTGCGTGTGGTGTGTGTGTGTGTGTGTGTATGTGTGGTGTGTTTTGTGTGTGTGTGTGTGTGTGTGTGTGTGTCTGCGTGTGTCTTGTCTGTGCACACTTAGAAAGACTATGAGGGTAGACGTGATTAACATGTTTAATTTCTATCTTAACGTCCCGCATGCTGTTTCTCATTCCCTTCATTTCCTCTTTGGTGCAATCTATCTGCCCCTCCTGCCATTCCCCTTCCCATAGGGATAGACGAGCGACCTTAATAATGACATAGTTTCCCCCGTCGTATTACATAACCCGTTTTCTTTTAGGGGAGGAGAGTTTTATAATTTAACCGTTCACTGATCTGATTCCTTGATCTATGTTTAGTCTGTTGCCCGGGGGAAGGAAAGAGGGAGAGAATGAGACGAAGAGGAAGAGTAATTGGGAAATCAGAGAGAGAGAGAGAGAGCCAGAGCCAGAGAGCTAGAAAGGGAGGGAGAAGGAAAGGGGAGAGGGAAAAGAGAAAGGAAGTAGGAATAAGGGAAGGAGAGTGGAAGGGAACGTGGAGAATAAAAAGACATGGTGAATAAAGGAGAAAGGAAATGACTGAGAGGGTAGAATAGATTTGGAAAGAGTGAATTGCATACAATGAGACAGGGCACGAGAGAAATCCAAAAACGAAGAAAAAGAAGAAGAAAAAAAAAGAAAAAACATCCACAAATTAAAATTCCAAACAAATCGAACCAAAACAGAAAACGGGAAGACCTCCAACCCACCCCCCCCGCCCCTTACCCACCCTCACCCCCATCCCCACACCCCCGAATAAGATAAATAAATAACAAGCATAATTTTCTTAGTATCTACAACCCTAAAGTCGCACACATACTAATTTTCCGGCAGCAGATTCTCATCTCATGGTCGGCTAGGATGTCATTTGTCACTCTACCTGAGGAGAGATATTTTTATGTCTCTTCCTCTGTCTCGAAAGAAAAAAAAAAGAGGAGGAGGAACCCGAGAGGAGTGAAAGAGGAGAGAGAAACATGAGAAGAAGGGATGAGAAGGGAATTGCCGGAGTAAATGATTTGGAGAGAAGATGAGGGAAGGAGGGTGTGGAGAATAAAGGATGGAGATGGATATGAAGAGATAAAAGATAGCGACGTGGGATATTCCTATCTCTTCCTGTGTTTACTTTATCCTATTCTCACTTCATCCTTCCCTCCTCTTTATCCATCCTGCTTCTCTTCCCTCTCCTTTTCTTTACCTGCTCTCTTCCTTCCCTTCCTCTTATTCCTCTTCTTATTTCCTCTATTCCTCCTTTTCCTCAGCCTATTCTTCTTCCTCTTATCCCTCTTCCTCCTCGCCATAATTCTGTTCCTCATCTTCTTCCTCCTCCTCTTCCTCTTCCCATTACTCTTCCTATTTCTCCTCCTTCTCTCCCTCCTCTTCTTCCTCCTCCCCCTTCTCTTTATCCTCTCTTCTCCCCCCTTCCTCCTCTT
This sequence comes from Penaeus vannamei, assembly GCF_003789085.1. Lineage (NCBI taxonomy): Eukaryota > Metazoa > Arthropoda > Malacostraca > Decapoda > Penaeidae > Penaeus > Penaeus vannamei. The sequence goes on from NW_020870367.1 coordinate 76,352, forward strand.
CTCCCCACCCCATCCTCCTCCCTTGCTTTTCCTCTTTCCCACCCCATCATCCTCCCCTTCCTTTTCCTCCTTCTCCTCCCCCATCCTCCTCC
>NW_020870367.1:86443-88943 GCF_003789085.1 Penaeus vannamei
TCGTCCTCTTTCTCCTCCTCTTCATCGGTTTTGTTCTTCCTCTTCCTCTTTCTTTTCGTTTTCTTCCCTCCATCTTCCTCCCCCTTCTTTTCCTCCTCCGCCTCCTCCTCCTTCTCTTCCAACCTCCATCTCTTTCTTCCTTTTCCTCCTCCTCCCCTCCTCCTCACCCCCTCCTCCTTCCCACTCCCTCCTTCCTCTCTTTCCGCCCGTTCCTCCCCCCCCCCCTCGTCCCCCCTCCAAACCCTCCCCCACCTCTCCTTCCCCTTCTCCCCACCTCTACACCCCTCCCCCGCCTCCCTTCCCCCTCCTTCACTCTCCTCCTCCTCCTCCTCCTCCCCCTCCCCCCCCTCCTCCCCTCCACCTCCTCCTCCTCCTCCTCCTCCTCCTCCTCCTCCTCCTCCTCCTCCTCCTCCTCCTCCTCCTCCTCCTCCTCCTCCTCCTCCTCCCTCCCTCCACCTCCCCACCTCTCCACCCCCTCCCCGCCTCTCCACCCCCTCCCCCACCTCTCCACTCCCCTCCACCTCTCCACCCCCCTCCACACTCCTCCCCGCTCCACCCCCTCCCCCTCTCCACCTACCTCCCCACCTCCCACCCCCCTCCCCACCCTCCTCTACCCCCTCCTCCTTCCCCTCCCCCACCTCTCCACCCGCTTCCACCTCTCCTCTTCCACCCCCTCCTCCCCCGTCTCTCTCCTCCTCCCTCCGACCCTCTCTCTCCTCCCATCTCCACCCCCTCCCCTCTCCTCCGGGCTGAGGGCTGAATCCAAAAGACTGCCAGTATTAACTTTCCATCAGATTGATTAACAAGTCGGAGTGAGGCGCGGGAGCCATTAAGAGAGTAATGGGCGAGTGGCGTGATTGCTTGCATGTTAATTGCTTGACCTTGTTGGGGGGGGGTGGGGGGTTGTTGTTGTTGGTGGTGGGGGTGGTGATGGTGGATGGGTTGGTGGCGTTGGTGGGTTGGGGGTGGGGGTGGTGATGGTGATGGTGGGTTGGTAGGGGGTGGTGGGTGGTGGGTTGGGGTGGTGGATGGGTTGGTGGTGGTGGTGGGTTGGGGTGGTGGATGGGTGGTGGTGGTGGTGGTTGGGTGGTGGATGGGTTGGTGGTGGTGGTGGTGGGTGGTGGTGGTTGGTGTTGGTGGTGGTTGGGGTGGTGGATGGGTTGGTGTGGTGGTGGGTTGGGGTGGTGGATGGGTTGGTGTTGGTGGTGGTTGGGTGGTGGATGGGTTGGTGTTGTGTGGTTGGTGGTGGTGGGTTGGTGATGGGTTTGGTGTTGGTGATGGGTTGGGTGGTGGATGGGTTGGGTGTTGGTGGGTGGGTTGGGGTGGTGGTGGGTTGGTGTTGGTGGTGGGTTGGGGTGGTGGATGGGTTGGTGTTGGTGGTGGTGGGTTGGGGTGGTGGAATGGGTGTTGGTGGTGGGTGGGGTGGTGGATGGGTTGGTGTTGGTGGTGGGTTGGGGTGGTGGATGGGTTGGTGTTGGTGGTGGGTTGGGTGGTGGATGGGTTGGGGGTGGTGGGTTTGGGGTGGGTGTGGGTTGGTGGTGGTGGTGGGTTGGGGTGGTGGATGGGTTGGTGTTGGTGGTGGTTGGGTGGTGGATGGGTTGGTGGTGGTGGTGGGTTGGGGTGGTGGATGTGGTGTGGTTGGTGGTGGTTGGGGGTGGTGGATGGGTTGGTGGTGGTGGGTTGGTGGTGGTGGTTGGTGTTTGGTGTGGTTGTGGTGGTTGGTGTTGGTGGGTGGGTGGTGGTGGTTGGTGGTGTGGGTTGGGGTGGTGGATGGGTTGGTGTTGGTGGTGGGTTTGGGGTGGTGGATGGGTTGGTGTTGGTGGTGGGTTGGGGTGGTGGATGGGTTGGTGTGGTGGTGGGTGGGGTGGGTGGATGGGTTTTGGTGGTTGGTGGTGGTGGGGGTGGTGATGGGTTGGTGGTTGGTGGTGGGGGTGGTGGATGGGTTGGTGGTGGTGGTGGGTTGGGGTGGATGGTGGTGGTGGTGGTGGGTTGGGGTGGTGGATGGTTGGTGGTGGTGGTGGGTTGGGGTGGTGGATGGGTGGTGGTGGTGTGGGTGGGGTGGGGGTGGTGATGGTGATGGTGGGTTGGTAGTGGGGTGGTGGTGGTGGAGATGGATGGGTTGGTGTTGGTGGGGGTTGGGGTGGTGGATGGGTTGGTGTTGGTGATGGGTTAGGGTGGTGGATGGTTGGTGTTGGTGGTGGTGGTTGAGATAGTGGTGGTGGTGGGTTGTTATTGGTGGTGGTGGTGGTTGAGGTAGTGGTGGGGTGGTGATGGTGGGGTTGGTGGTGATGATGGATGGGTTGCCGGTGGTGGGGGTGGTGATGGTGGGGGTGGGTGATAGTGAGTTGGTGGTGGTGGAGATGGTGGGGTGGGGGTGGTTGGTGTGTGACGATGGATGGGTTGGTGGTGGTGATGGTGGTGGAATATTGTTAGTAGGTGGTAAAAGTGATGGAGGTGTTGTGTTGTTGCTGTTGGTGGGAGGTTGATGTTGTTGGTGATA
>NW_020870367.1:108943-111443 GCF_003789085.1 Penaeus vannamei
AATGGTTACAAAGCAAAATAAAGGTGCTAAACATCATAGGTCATATAGCACTATAGAATGGAATAGTGAAAAAGGTGTAAGAATAAAGGGAATTATTATATGTGCTACATGCCACAAGTCGTAAAGCGGTTCAGGAAGGTAGGGATTAATAAGGGTGATTACATCAAAGTTGTCTAAGGAAGAAGTGTTGCCAGAGTAGGGGGCTGTCGGAGGTTTACAAAAAAAAATTATACCATTAGTATTCAAGAGGTTTGTAGATGTGGGGTTTAGTAGACGGTCAGGGACGTGCTGAAGAGGGAGTTGTGCTGAGCGAGGTAGTACTGCAGAGAGGTGGACAATTAGGCAGAGTAAGGAAGGATAGGGGGGGGGGGGGGGTGCAATCCAGTAAATTAAACAAACAATGCAGGAAATAGAAACTCAAACATGTACACTATGCTTTTTTTTCTTTAATTATATCACTGTAAACATCTGAATAAAAATGACTTCTTGTGCCCCATTACAAAGGAGAAAATATATTGCTGGAAAAATTATAGGATAGAAAATGCAACTGTAGATAGATTATATTTTTCAAATAATTCACAGTAGTAACATAGGAGACTAGCAGCTCAGTTATAGGTGAACAGCAAGGCGATGCAATGCAAACAAGTGTTGTGCAGTTATTACATCTCTCTCTCACAATGTACTAAATATCTAGTTCAAATACATTTCACCTTCCCCAGCATTTGTGTTTAATATTCCATAGTTCTATACCTTCTTGCTTGCTAGCCTTTTGCGGCTATATTAACAGTGCAGTTCTGAATGTTTTGCTAATTAACAATTGATCAAGACTTTTAACAAAATCACCCACACTCTATAAACACAAATTATTTTTTTTTTTAATCATAATATTGGTATTGATCCATGAAAAAGGCAATTTTACAAGGGTTAGTTTGCTGTATCTCTCTAGTCTTGGACACCATGTCCTTTTTGTGACACTCGATGACAAATGATTAGGAACTTGCATATCCAAAAGAGAAAAAAATATATATAAATCAAGAAAACAAAGAGTGTGCTTTTAATGCCACATAATTCAGCAACTGAAAGGATGAAAAAATATATATGTAACACATATCACATCCCTTTCAAATCTGCCTTTACCTCGGACAGAGAACGAGGAAGTGAAATTCTATCTCCAGTTAAGTGTGGGGGAACAACCTTTTCAGACGAGAGTTAGTAATCATCTCCACGAGTTACAACCTCTTTGCAGGTAGGCCGAAGGACTATCGTGTGCTCAAACTGAGCTGTATAACAGCCCTTCACATCACAGAGTGGAGGGTATGGGTCAATAATCCCCTGCAAATGGCAAGTAAAAAGATATTAATGGTGGTAGAACTACACTACAGCCTACTTGATAAATTCAACTGAAAAATAAAAGGTAAACAAAACAAATAGAACTAAAAAATATAATATCATAATATCTAACAATCTGGAAATCTAATGAGAGCAACAAACTCACAATAAATTTCAAACCATTATTATCCTCGCCACATAGTACATCATACAAAGAGATGCTCTTACCTTCTCACAGAGATCCTTGAGAGCCATCAGGTACTTGCTTTCTCCAAGGCGATCCAGCCAACGGCGGCAAAAGGCCAAAGTGCCGAAGTTCTGATTAATTACATTAAGCAGGTGTTTGGACTTGGCCAGCCTGAAACAAGACGACGAAATATTAAACAGAGAATTCACAAGTTAATCTGGCAGGGGCTATCACAGGTACATATGCAAGCATGCACATTATTTCTTTAACTTCATTCTATACTTCCTTTCCAGACACCTTTAGATTCCAACATAACATGATCATAGTATTAAACACGTGAGATACCTAATGCTAAATAAAACCAAAAGGAATTAATTGAATACTGATCCTGAATACTAATTCTTACTTAACTCTGGTTTATAATAGCCTACATTATTAAAGCTCTATCATACAAAATCACACACAAAATAATTGTCTACAAAAATGTATGTCCTTCTTGAAACCATTAAAAACATACACACACACACACACACACACACACATAAAAAAAACTAACCACATTATTAAGAAAGGAAAAAAAAAGGTTGTGTCACCTACTGTTTTGTATATGTATTAAGTATACAGTTCCTATTTAGTTTTGCACTTTGAATTAGGGTATTACTAACAATATATTCACCCCTACAATATGTTTTCTATGTACACACGCCACCAACTGGCTAGTATGTAGACTACAAATCTTCCCAATACAAGATCTTAATTAAACAAGCAGCATTTTACTAGAACGCGTAAAGTTAACCAAATCATTGAAGGTTATAAGAAAATCCAACATTATAAAGTTGGCGACAAACATGCGATTACCTTAGAGGATTATTAGAGCAACATATTTACACCTTGCAGGTTAGTGTATGGAATACTAATGAAATCATAGTTGTGCACAAACACAGCACCCACCTGAGAGGAACGTGTCCAGCATCGTAGTTCTTC
>NW_020870367.1:121443-123943 GCF_003789085.1 Penaeus vannamei
GAAGAAAAAGAAGATGGAAGAGCCGGAGAGAGAAAAGAAATGGAAGAGCCGGAGGAGAGAAAAGAAGATGGAAGAGCGAGGAGAGAAAAGAAGATGGAAGAGCCGGAGGAGAGAAAAGAAGATGGAAGACCGGAGAGAAGATGGAAGAGCCGGAGGAGAGAAAAGAGGAAGAGCCGGAGAGAGAAAAGAAGATGGAAGAGCCGGAGGAGAGAAAAAGATGAAGAGCCGGAGGAGAGAAAAGAAGATGGAAGAGCCGGAGGAGAGAAAAGAAGATGGAAGAGCCGGAGGAGAGAAAAGAAGATGGAAGAGGAGGAGAGAGAAAAGATGGAAGAGGAGGAGAGAGAAAAGAAGATGAAGAAGGAGGAGAGAAAGAAGATGGAAGAGGGAGGAGAAAAGAAGATGAAGAGGAGAGAGAAAAGAAGATGGAAGAGGAGGAGAGAGAAAAGAAGATGGAAGAAGAGGAGGTAGAAAAGATGGAAGAGGAGGAGGTTGAAAAGAAGATGGATGAGGAAAAGGTTGTTAAGGAGGAGGATAGGAGAAAGATAAAGGGATAATACCATGACCATCACCTTAGATTTTCAAAGAGCAGGAGTTACTCACCGTGCGATGGACTTCAGCGCCAATACGGATTTCACGGTACATCTCTTCGAAGGAGGTCTCAAGAGCCTTCTTCTCATCCGAGTTCATGCGGTTAATGGCACTGCGGTCATCTTTGTTGATCTTGTATTCACAGATCTCACCAATGGGGAGGTTGCCTGTAAATCGGTAATGGGAAGAGCCATGAGGAATCTTCTCCATGTGTGTATGTATGTATGTATATTATATGTATGTAATGTATGTATGTATGTATGTATGTGTATGTATGTATGTGTATGTATGTATGTATGTATGTATGCATGTATGCATATATGTATGCATGTATATGCATATGCATGTATGTATGCATGCATGTATGCATGCATGTATGCATGATGTATATGTATGCATGTATGCATATATGTATGCATATGTATGCATGCATGTATGCATGTATACATGCATGCATGCATGTATGCATATATACATGCATGCATGCATGTATGCATATATACATGCATGCATGCATGTATGTATTATGTATGCATATATGTATATGCATATGTATGCATGTATGTATGTATGCATATGTATGTATGTATGCATGCATGTATATATGCATGATGTATGTATGCATGCATGTATGTACATGTATGTATGCATGTATGCATGTATGTATGCATGTATGCATGCATGTATGCATGCATGTATGTATGCATGCATGTATGTATGCATGGTATGTATGCATGTATGCATGCATGTACATATGTATGTATGTATGTATGCATGTATGTATGTATGCATGTATATGTATGTATGCATGATGCATGTATTATGTATGTATGTATGTATGGTATGTATGTATGTATGATGTATGCATGCATGTATGTATGCATGTATGTATGTATGTATGTATATGTATGTATGTATGCATGTATGTGTACGTGTGTACATGTGTGTGTGAGCGTGTGAGTGTGTGTGCGTGTGTGTGTGTACGCACACGTGTGCAAGTGAATGGGTGAGTGAGTGAGTGAGTGAGTGAGTGAGTGAGTGAGTGAGTGAGTGAGTGTGAATTAATGAATTAATGAGTGGGTGAGTGAGTAAGTCTGTGAGTGAGAGTGAGTAATTCAGTAAGTGAGAGTGAGTGAGTAATTCAGTGAGTGAGAGTGAGTAAGCTAGTGAGTAAGAGTGAGTAATTCCAGTGAGTGAGTGAGTAAGTCAGTGAGTGTGAGTAAGTAGTGAGAGTGAGTGAGTAAGTGAGTGAGTGAGTAAGTGAGAGTGAGTGAGTAAGTCAGTGAGTGAGAGTGAGTGAGTAAGTCAGTGAGTGTGAGTGAGTAAGTCAGTGAGTGAGAGTAAGTCAGTGATGAGTGAGTGAGTAAGTCAGTGAATGAGAGTGAGAGTAAGTCAGTGAGTGAGAGTGTCAGTGAGTGCAGTGAGTGAGAGTGAGTAAGTCAGTGAGTGAGTAAGTCAGTGAGTGAGAGTCAGTGAGTGAGAGTGAGTAGTGTCAGTGAGAGAGCGAGTGAGTGTAAGTCAGTCAGTGAATGAGAGTGAGTAAGTCAAGTCAGTCAGTCAGTCAGTTTATATGTGAGTCTACTTATACATATACATATACAAAATAATACATATGCATATACAAAAAAATCTTAAATATAATGATATGCCCAACTTACCATCAGGATAAAGATCCACAATAGGAACAGTTGGAGGGTCAGTTTGTACTTTAGGGCCCTCTTCTTTGGCTACTGGCTCCTCTTCTTCCATCTCCACTTCTTGCCCTGGTGCCTTCTTCTTCTTCTTGTTTTTATTCTTCTTATTTTTTGCAGATGCTTCCTCCTCTTCTGAAAAGGAATGAATAAAATGTTAAAATTCTACAGCATCCAGTGTCTACATATGCTTTGTACCTGTTTATCACATGGCCTACTGG